>MCJB01048448.1:15495-113407 GCA_002018475.1 Nicotiana obtusifolia | reverse complement strand
CCCCCCCTCCCCCTGAAACCCTAATCACTTCACATTACTCAGCCGCACTCTTTCCCTTTCCCCTCTCTTTTCTCTCATCTCCATCAGCTATCAATCTCCAAAGACCTTGCACACTCGAAATCCCTGTAAATCATTTCCCTGACCCTGCTACACCATGATATTCGCTTAACATTCCCTTTTTCAATCACAAAATCAAAACACCCTAATTCTTAAACCCTAGGCTCAAAGGTGAAAGCTCAAATCGCTTGAGCTGTTACGATCCTTCAAATCAAAGCCTGAAATCACCTTTTGTCTCCTGAACTCCGTGAATCCTGATGAACACTCCTTCTTCAACCACAAAATTCAAAACCCTTCGAGTCTGAAAATGCTAGCTTGAAGATGTAACTTCAAATCGTCTAAATCCTCTCTCGCTCCGTCAAATCGGAGCATGCATGAAGATTTTTAGATGGTTTATCATGAGGATTCTTTACCCAGAGGTCAAACGTAGTGACCTTTGGGTTTTATGCTTAACCAATGGTCCTCTGCCTTCAACGATCAATCTCCTTTCATTCAGGTAAATTCAATACTGAATCTCCCCTCTGTATTCTGATTTTTATTTGATTTGCTATCATCATTACCATGAGTCACTCTCCACTATCCGATTCGAATTCTCTAAACCCTAGAGCCTTAATGGAATAATAAATAGAAGCCTTTAATGTTCTCATTTGCGACGACCTAGCAAGAGAAAAATCACGATCCAGCTATCTCAGAGAAATACACACAAACACTGGTAGGTTTAGGGTTCCAAGCATTAGGTTTCGTACTGCTTTTGTTTTCTTTTGCTGAGTTCTATTGCTGGTCTAAACTTGAGGGTTCTGGTATCTTAAGCAGCTGAAAAGAGTTCCCGTTTGGTCTGCTGCTCTCAAGAAGGAATTCAGGCCCAAACTAGCCTTCCTGCATCTTTGGAAACTCCCAGTCTTGCAATAGCCGCACCTCTCAGATCTCTGGGCCTGCCTTATAGAGGCTCAATCTTTAGAGTCTAGTAATCTCCCTTAGTCCTTTCATTACTGCCCATTATTTCCATAGCTAAGTTTACTGCCTTGCCTTCGCCGTCTTATTGCATTTTCGTTATCATGTATTAACACTCATATATTATATTAGCATTTTTCTTTTATGCTCAAGGATTACATAAAAACTTAGACAAACCTTTATTAATATATGATTAAAAAGGAATAGCCACTAGTTGATTCTCCGCCTCTGTTTAATTCCAATCTGTTGCACTCACTCTTCGTTAAGGTTTTTGAAGCTCGGGTCTTTATTAAGAATGGCCGCCAGTTTTCAAAGAAAATTAGGAAAAGAATCACTGATTATTCACCAGCTGGGAATGAAATCAGATTTTTTCATAAAACGGGAAACTGTAGTAACGAACAGTCTTAAATGAATTTTCAAAGACGCGCTTCTTCAGACTTTTGGAAACCAAGGTACATTTAAGAATCATCTTTCTTACAAATAATCTTTAAGATTACTCTAGAATGTATTCTTCAAAAATAATTCAAGCTTTAAAATATAAACTACTTTAAAAAATTCTCATAGCCTCCAATAACTCTTTTGTTATCCCATCCCCTTCTTAAGTCTTACACACACATTTCCTTTAGTATATAACGAGCCCTACCTTAGTGATAATCAAAACATTTCCTTTAGTATATAACGAGCCCTACCTTAGTGATAATCAAAACATAGTGTAAATAACTAATTCCTTAAAAAATTAGTCTATGTCCTATGGAGCTACCTCAGGTAGATTTTAAGGGGTGCCTAACATCTTTCCCTTAGAAGAACAAAAACCCTTACCCATAATCTCACCGGTTTATAGACCTGTAAAGGACGTAACGTAGTAATTAAATAGGTAGCCTAGTATACCTTTAAATATTATGTGATGACTCTCTTTCATCAACAACAGAGAAACCACAAGTTGAACCATGTCTTGACTAGTGCAAAATAGGGTGCAACAGCAGGAATTTTGGAAATTTGGGCTCTCATGAAGAAACCCGACTCCAAAAGGAGTGTTCCGACTCACAAGGCAAGAAGGGGTGTAGCATACAAGAAGTGCGGTCCGCAAAGGTATTTCTGTGGTCGCAGAAGCAATTGCGGACCACAAAATTCCCTCTGCAGCCGCAAAATCAGTGAAGAAGTCCATCAGACTTCAAGCAGAAATAACAGGGTCCGCTGACAAATATTCAAAAGTCTAGAGAGTGCGAATTACCATGACTTGAAGCGTTGCCTGAAGTGCGGACTGCACAAGAATTGTGCGGCCACAAACCAAATTGTGCGGCTGCAAAAGCCAAGTTTCTGCAAGACCAAGCAATGTGCGGACCGCACATGAAATTGTATGGCCGTAGAACCTCCCGAGGGATATTTTTGTCAGCGAATTTTGGGCCACTATAAATAGACAGAAATCATATTTTTAGGTCAAATTTGAAGTTTGAGCGTCTGTAGCTATTGTATTTTGCTATTTTAGGAAGTTTGTGACTATTTTGGGATTTAAACATTATAGTTTATCATTTTTATCTTAGATTATGAGTTTAATTAATATTTTTTCTTTGTTTTATTCATTTCCACTATCAGTAGCTAGACTTTTTACTAGGGTTCTGAACCAACCCTAATGTGTAAACTTTATGGCTATTCAATTAAATGCTTGTTTATGGTTGGGTGTTGATTATTTAGCCTTGTTTATACTTTAATTTTATAATTAATGGTTGCTACATTGATTCATGCCTTTTTGACTTGGTTTTTAATTGAGAAAGAGGGACCTAGTCTAGGAAAGCTTTGCTTACAAGAAATTGGGCTAATTAAGGATTTGATTAGCCTAATTAAAAGGTTTGAACTAGAGATAGGGAAAATCTGACTTGAGCTCATATCAACTATTTAGCTTGATATCCATTTGGGCTTGAGAAAGCCAAATTGGGCAAAATCACTCTATGACCGAGAGGTATTAAGTGGGTAACTCAGAGTTGAGTGCTATAATATACCTTGATTAATAAAACAATTGTTAATGTACTTAACCCATTAGACAAACACCTAGGTGAAGGTCACATCCCTAGGCTTTTTAACCATTTGGTAGAAACAACAAAAACAATTATTCGCTTTCTAGTTTCTCCTCATTACTTTATAAATGTTAGTGATAATTTAGACGTATAAAACAAAATCCGTTGTTTGGAAGCGGAATTTAGTTATTCCATTTGCTTTCATCAAGTATATACCCTAACACCCATATTAAGCTCCCTGTGAAAATCGACCTCAACTCTTTTTGGATACTATTCTTACAATAACAATTTCCACTCACCATTGAGTGTGGATTGGACATGGATCAATTTTTGGCATCGTTGCCAGGGAGTTAAAATGGTGTTCGCTATATATTTTAGTGTGTTTTTGGAATATTTTCTTTCCCTTCCGTGTTACTAATTTGTTTAAGAAATTTTAGGTATAACTATGGCGAACAATGAGCTCAGAAATTTGCCTTTGGGGGAATTGGACGGTGAAGAAGAACAAGTAGAGGAGGTACCTCATGAGCCACAAGCCAATCGGAGAGACCGGGTACCTCATGACAATGTGCCCGTTCCACCCCCACCTCCACCACGAGCGCCTCCACACCGGATATTGCCTAATGAAGGTTATGCTCGTGCAATAATCCCTCCCCATATCAGGGCAGACAACTTCCAAATCACTAATGTGATGCTCATTTTGCTAAAGTAATAGGGTTTCTTTACCGATGCTCCAACTCAAAATGCTTATAAACATTTGAAGGCTTTGTGGATACATGTCGGGGTAGCAAGAAAACTAATGTTTCCGAAGATAAATTGAGGCTAAGGCTTTTCCCTTCTCTCTAGGGGGAAGCTTTAGATTGGCTGGAAGGATTGCCGAACCATTCAATTCACACTTAGGATGAGTTCGTGGAAAAGTTCATTGCTAAGTTTTTCTCTCTCGGGCACATGGCTACACTTCGAGATGACATCTTAGCATTCAACCAAGAGCCAAATGAACCATTGCACGAGATATAAGAGCGCTATAGAACAATGGTTAAGCAATGTCCCAACAACGATATGACGGAAAACATGGTTCACCAAACCTTCTATCGCGGGATTAACACAGCCAACCAATGTGTAGTTAATCAACTAGCTGATGGGAATTTTATGACTATGCCTTATGCGGAGACATGTGAGATTTTGGATAAGATGGTAGAAACGTCGTCGGCTTGGCAATCCCGGGCCAATGTCCCACATGGTGACCCAAATATGATCCACCTTCACAAAGAATTGCAAGATCATGGGCAAGCCATTGCCGAATTGACCACTACCATGACTCAACTAGCAAAGACCCAACCAAATCAAGTGCAAGCTCCTAAGACAGTTAATGCTATGGAGGGAGTGAATATAATGGTAAATAAGAGGAGGACCAAGGGTCCAAAAGTGCAAACTCTAGTGGAGAATTATATGCAAGATGATAGTGGCTTTGAGCAAGATGATTCTTATAATGAACAAGACGAATAAGTGCAATATGTCAATAATTTTCAAGGGCAATGAAACAACTTTCAAGGCCCAAAACCAACAATTATGGCAATTGGAATTTAACAATCAGGAAAATTGAAGTGGAAACAACAATCAAGGGAATTGGCATAACAACAACAATCAAGGAAATCGGAGTGAAAACAATCAAGGAAATTGGGGAGGCAACAATCAAGGTGGATGGAGTGTTCACACCCAATTTTGCCCTCATATTTTTATAGATATCCTATATACTTTTAAAATATCATTTCTGCATCATCACCAATTTACAAGACTCATATAAGGACTTTCTGTAATTTTTCATAATTTTTAAGGCTTCAAAATTAATTTTTTTTCTTGCATTTAAATTATTCATATATTTATTAATTATCCTTTCAAATTATTTTTTGGTGACTTGATCATCCAAATTATTATCATATCTATATGTATGTTTTATAATATTTTACTTTATCTTCTATATTTACATTTGTATTTTTTTTTATGCTAATTACACATTTTTGCATAATAGCCTACACTTTGCAATTAATTGTATTTATTATTTTATTTAGAGTTAAAACAACTTTTTACATGTTTACAACCTTCAACTATTATTTTTAAATATTTATTTGCTTAAATAATAATTTTTATACCTATTTAACTATTTTATAAATTTATTTTTTCTTTCATTTATTTTAAAATCCGGCCCAAGTTATGCCAATTTTCGGACTAAATTAATTGCCCAAGTACCCCAAACCTCAGCCCAATAACCCCTAACTCAATACCAACGACCCACTACACTGTACACGTCCGCTAACCCAATTTGCCACTCATTAAATCCTAGCCGTTGATCTCAAAGATCAACACCCCATAGTCTCCCCCTTATTTTTATTACCCAAACCCCTGAAACCCTAACCCATTACCTCCCAAACGGCCGCCCCAAAATACTCTCAACTCCCTCCTCTCTTCTAAGAAACCCTAGCAGCTGCATCCCCTAATCTTCTCTGATTCTGACCTAAAATATGAAATCATTCCGTGATTCACTTACCTTATTTGTAATACCTCGCTATTATGTAGGAGTTCGTTGAATTACATGAGTACTTGCTCGATTTTGGCAAGTATGACCTTCTAAGATTGGACTAGATCGACTTTGATCTATGGGATTTGGATGATGTTGTGTCCATATACATGAGAGAAAAGGGTGATTCTCGCCTTTACTTGCTGGCTTGCGGCCTAGGAATCCTAACTAGGGTTTGAAATTTGATTTCTTTCTTTTGACGGTTATTCTACTGATTGCATGTGATATTTTATTTCCTAGTTTATGTTTCTTGATTTCTTTCCTTGTTTACTCATTTGATTCAACACTATATAAACCCCTCTCCCAAATTCCCCAAAGACGGACATTAATCACTTTGGCTCTTGGCCGGCTGAAAGCTAAGGCCACCGGAATTCGACTAATTGACCTTTCTCAGTGCGAGTACTGCCCGAGGTTCACCTGAAACCCTTGGGAACACTGATGCATTAAGATTTTGGGTTCTACTACTCTCTATTGATGTTTGGGGTACTGCTGAGACTATTCTTCTTGTTTGTTTGTTTGTCAATTGGTAACTGGTAAGTTCTTTGGCCTTCATAGTTTCATCCACTTTCATTTGTGTTTATACTCTGTATACTCATGCCACTAAAACTTGTAATGACCCAGCCAGTCGTTTTGAGTATTTTAGACCCGATCCCCTAAATTATGCTTCCTCTATGTTATATTGTGGTTACGTGATTTGCCGGGGTGCTTGGTGTCGGGTTGGGGAGAGTTTCGGAGTCGTATAGGACACACAGTCCCTAAGTTGAAAGTTTAAGTCGTAGGAGTTCGCTTAGATTGACTTGTGTGAAGATGACTCCAGAATGGAGTTTTCATGGTTCCAATAGCTCTGCAGGGTGAATTTGATCTTAGGAGCGTGTTCGGATGTTGATTTGGAGGTCCATAGGTCGTTTCGGCATAAATTGGTGAAAGCTAGAAAGTTGGAAGATTTTTGGGAGGTTTAACCGGGGGTGGACTTTTTGATATCGGGGTTGGATCCTGATTTCGGAAGTTGGAAAACGTCTGTAATGTCATTTAGGACTTCTGTGCAAAGTTTGGTGTCGATCGGAGTTGTTTTAGTAGCAATCAACATTAGTTTTGGAAAATCGGAATTTCATAAGTTCTTATGTTTGAATTGATGCGCAATTCGTGTTGTTTGATGTGATTTGACGCTTCAAGCGTGTTCGTATGATGTTATAGGACTTGTTGATATGCTTGGTTGAGGTCCCGCGGGCCTCGGGTATGATCTGGACCATGTTCGGCGCATTTCGAAACTTTGAAGAATTACTGAAGTTGCTGAGTTTGCTGATGTCTGGTTTCCTTCATCGCATTCATGAGAGTGGTCTCACTTTCACGAAGGGTACCTGGGAGGTAGGTGAGATTTGTTCTTCGCGTTCGCGAAGAAGGCCATACGTTTACTAAGAAGAGAGGCAGGCTGGGGGAGACCTCACGCGTTGGTCTACGCGTTCGCGAGAAGAGAAGCGTGATCGCGAAGCTGGAGGACCTTGTTCACTGCGTTCGCGTAAGGAAAAATTGCGCGGTAACATTTGTGCTTTGTGAACGCAAGGCAATTTCTGCATTCGCAAAGAAGGAATCGTTTGGCAGAAGATTTAAGTTCAAAATCGAGGGTTTATTTGATATTTCACAATTTGGACTTAGAGAGCTCGGTTTGAGGTGAAATTTCAAGGGATTTTTTAGGGATTGTTGGGGTAAGAGTTCTTAACTCGATTTTGATTAAATTTCACTAATCTATCATAGATTTTATTAGGTAATTAGGGACTTGGGTTGGAAAAATTGGGGAAAGAGTGTGGAAGTTCTTAGACTAAATTTTTGAGTTTTGAAAGGCGAAATGAGGTCGGATTTGAATAATTCTTATATGGTTGGACTCGATATCGAATGGGCGTTCGGTTTTTATAATTTTGGTCGGGTTCCGAGACGTGAGCCCAGGGTGACCTTTTGGAGTGATTTTTTCAATTCTTTGCTAAAATCATATTTTCATTATTTAAATTAGTTTTATATAGTTATATTTATAGTGTGAAATTATTTTGGCTAGATTCGAGCCGTTCGGAGTTGGAAAACCGAGGAAAAGGCCTTCTAGTTGATCTATTTAGCGTGATTTGAGGTAAGTGACCTGTCTAACCTTGTGTGGGGGAAATTTCCCTCAGGATTTGGTATTTTTGTGATAATTATGAAATGTGAAAGCCGTGTGCGCAAGGAGATGAGTGCGTACACGAGCTAAATGTGAAATTTCCGGTTTTTGGCCACGTAGATTCCTTTCATTCTTCAATTGATTTGCTATAATATGTTATAGTCACCATGTTTAGTCTAATTTCACATGTCCACTTGTGTTATCTCTTATTTGCAACTTGTACTACATGTTCAGTTGAATTACTTACTTTCCTAATCTTCGTACTCATTACTTGACTGTGGGATTCATTACTTGAAATTTGCTATCCTTGAAATATTTTGCTATTAAGTTTGGTGTTGAGATACAAGGGTCTTGGTTTCTATTGAGGCAAAGTGTAAGTTGTGAAATATCATTTTATTGAGTTGTTATGTTTTGGAATTTATGTTGTTGTGGAGAGGATTTGTTCGTTGTTTGCACGAGATTTCTGTCGTGCTGTTATTACTATTTGCATGGGGTCTCTGTCGTGCCGTTGATACTATTGATACGCTTGTGGTGGTATAAGGTCTGGGTGTTGAAATGCATGCAGTGAGATAAGGTGGGCTTAATATGCATGGCTAGTAGGGGAACTACTAGAAGCCATGCGGTGTGATAAGGTGGGCTAAAGAGGGGGGGTTTATTTCAGGAAAAACAATTTTCAAAACTAAATGTAAAGGCCCCCACGATGATATAAGGAAAGACTATGATTTACTTTTTATGATTTGGAACTACGAGGCGGTACCTCGGGTGTGCCCCCGTTGATCTTTCTCTATTTGTTGTATTTTGTTTGGTTGTTGTTTCCCTTAACATTTAAAATCCTTGGTTTCCTTTAGTGTTTGTATTAGCTGCCTTGATTCCGTGTTGTTATCTTTCTGTAAATTCTTTATTGTTTCACTTCCTTATAATTTTCATTATATCATTATATCTTCTGTCTTGTTTTCTTATTATCTCCAGTAGGGCCTTGACCTGATCTCGCCAGTACTCTACCGAGGTTAGACTTGAAACTAACTGGGTACCGTTATTGTGTACTCATGCTACGCTTCTGCACATGTTTTTGTGCGGATCCAGGTACATCCTATCAGCCCCGGTATTAACGCGCTTTGTTGCTTTCTTTTAGAGACTTCAAGGCACACCTGGCCTCTAGGACTCGGAGTTCCCTTCTACCCTATCCTTCCTTATTTCTTTACATTTTTTTAGACAGTGATGTATAGGATTGTTCGGTATTGTATCTAGAGCTTGTGACTTATATCTCACCAGGTTTTGGGATTATACGTATTGACTTTTGGTAGATTTTATTTACAAAATGGCTGGCATGTTCAAGTTTTAAACTTTTATTAATGTTTCCGCATATTGTTAGGCTTACATAGTCTTACAGACTAGGTGCCGTCACGATATCCTACGGAGGGAATTTAGGATCGTGACAAGTTAGTATCAGAGCTCTAGGTTCATAGGTGTTATGAGTCACAAGCAGGTTTAGTAGAGTCTCACGGATTGGTATGGAGACATCTGTACTTATCTTCGAGAGGCTACGGAACTGTTAGGAAAAGCTTCGCTTCTTTGATTCCTTATCATGCAAAATCTTTGGCTTCGGGATTCTAAATTTCTGTCTTTCTACTCTCTCACATATGGTGAGGACACGTACAACCAGATAAGATGACTAGACACCCGCGCCCCCTACTAGAGCTGCGAGAGGCCTAGGCCGGGGTAGAGGCCGAGGACGTCCATGTCGTGCAGCCAGAGCACCTACACGAGCTGTTATAGAGGAGCCACCAGTAGCTCCAGTTGGAGAGCAGGCACCTGAGATGCCTATTACTACACTAGTACTCTAGGAGACTCTCGCCCAGTTTCTGAGCATGTTCGGCACTTTAGCTTAGGTAAGGTTGATCCCACTTGCTCCTGCCACATCTCAGGCCAGGGGAGGAGCACAGACTCCCGCCGCCCGTACCCCAGAGCAGTGGGTCCCGATTGACCAGGTCCTAGAGGTCATACCAGTGCAGCCGGTCACCCCAGCTCAGCTTGAGGTTAGGGCAGCAGTTTCTGAGGGGGAATAGCTCAAGCTCGAGAAGTACAAGAAGTACCACCCCCTTACTTTTAGTGTGGTGTCAGAGAATGCCCGGGGTTTTCTTGAGGAGTTCCACCATATCCTCCGTACTATGGGTATTGTGGAGTCTAGTGTGATTGCTTTCACTATGCTCCAGCTTAAGGGAGCGGCTTATCAGTGGTGGAGAGCATATGAGTTGGGTAGTCCGACCGAGGTAGCTTCACTCACTTGGACTCAGTTCTCAGATATGTTCTTGAGGGAGTTTGTCCCCAGAGTCTTAGAGATGCATGGCACCAAGAGTTTGAGCAGTTGCGCCAGGGTTCTATGACAGTGTCGGAGTATACGGTCTGGTTTAGTGATGTGGCTACGACATGCACCAGTCTTGGTTGCTACTGTTAGAAAGCGGGTCCGTCGATTTATCGAGGGGCTCAACCCTGATATTAGATTTAGCATGGCCCGTGAGTTGGAGATGGATATCGCATACTAGCAGGTAGTGAGAATCACTAGGAGATTGGAGGGTATGTTGACCCGGGAGAGAGAGGAGAGGGAGGCCAAGAGGTCTCGAGATTCTGGCACATATAGTGGTACCCGTTCTCCAGTTGCAGCTCATCATGGTAGGGGTTATGTGAGTCGCCCTGTTCATTCTGCACGTCCAGCTTCCAGCGGTATTCCGGCGATTCCTAGGCCTCAGGCTCCCTATTATGCACCACCATTGTCTACTACACCTCCTGCACGAGGTGCTTTCAGAGTTCAGTCCAGCCGATCAGGCCCGAGCCAGCCACAGTAGCCACGTCCTTAGAGAGATTGTTCTGAGTGTCGTGACACTCGTCATATGGTGAGGGATTACCCTAGACTCAGGAGGGGTGCAGCTCCACAGACTACTCAGGCTCAGCGTGCTCCACCGGGTCCTCAGGCCATGGTTACCGCACTAGTTGCCACTCCACCTGCACAACCAGCTCGAGATGGAGATCGAACTGGTAGAGGTCGCCTTAGAGAGGGAGGCCAGGCCAGATACTATGCTCTTCCTGCTAGGACGGAGGCAGTTGCATCCGACTCTGTCATTACAGGTATTGTTTCGGTCTATCATAGAGATGCATCAGTCTTATTTGATCCAGGATCCACTTATTCCTATGTGTCATCTTACTATGCTCCATATTTGGGTATATCACGTGTTACTTAAGTTCTCCCGTCTATGTGTCCACATCTATGAGAGATTCTATTGTTGTTGAATGTGTGTATCGGTCGTGTTTAGTTGTTCTTGGTAGTTTTGAGACTAGAGCCAACCTATTGTTGCTCAGTATGGTAGATTTTGATATTATTTTGGGTATGGACTGGTTGTCGCCCTATCGTGCTATTCTCGATTATCACGCCAAGACCATGACACTGGCTATGCCAGGATTACCACGGATAGAGTGGAGAGGTGCGTTAGATTATGTTCCTAGCAAGGTTATCTCATTTCTAAAGGCTCAGAATATGGTTGAGAAGGGGTGTAATACATATCTAGCTTTCATGAGAGATTTCAATGTTAATACTCATACCGTGGAGTAAGTTCCAGTAGTGAGGGATTATCCAGATGTATTTCTGGTGGATCATCTGGGCATGTCGCCCGAAAGGGATGTCACTTTTGGTATTGATTGGTTATCGGGCACTCAGCCCATTTATATTCCACCCATCGGATGGCCCCAACAGAGTTGAATGAGTTAAAGGAGCAATTGCATGAGTTTCTTGATAAGGACTTTATTCGACCTAGTGTGTCGCCTTAGGGTACTTCAGTCTTATTTGTAAAGAAGAAGATGGTTGCGTATATGCATTGATTATCACCGGTCAAACAAGGTTATAGTGAAGAACAGGTATCCATTGTCACATATTGATGACCTATTTGATAAGCTACAGGGTGCCAGAGAGTTATTTAAGATCGACCTGCGTTCAGGCTATCATCAATTGAAGATTCGGGAGCCAAATATCCCGAAGCCTGCCTTCAGGACTCGGTATGGACATTACGAGTTCCTTGTAATGTCTTTTGGGATGGCCAACGCCCCAGCAGCATTCATCCACTTGATGAACAGTGTATTTCAGCCCTATCTTGACTCATTCGCCATTGTGTTTATTGACGACATTCTAGTGTACTTCCAGAGCCGAGAGGAACATAAGAAGCACCTGAGGACCGTGCTTCATACCTTGATAGAAAGAAGTTATATGCAAAATTTTCAAAGTGTGAATCCTCGCTTGATTCGGTCACATTTTTGGGTCATGTAGTGTCAAGTGAGGGGATCAAGGTGGATCTGAAGAAGATTGAAGCAGTGCAGAGTTGGCCCAGACCGTCTTCAGCCTTGGAGATCCGAAGTTTTCTTGGTTTGGTGGGGTATTATCGTTGATTTGTAGAGGGTTTCTCGTCTATTGCAGCACCTATGACCAGATTGACCCAGAAGGGTGCTCCGTTCATGTGGATCGAGGAATGTGAGGAGAGCTTTCTGAGCTCATGACAGCTTTAACCACAGCCCCAGTGTTGGTGTTGCCTTCGGGTTCGGGGTCTTATACTATGTATTGTGATGCGTCGCGTATTGGTCTCGACGCGGTGTTGATGTAGGACGATAGGGCGATTGCCTACACGTCTAGACAGCTGAAGGTGCATGAGAAGAACTATCCTATCCACGACCTCGAGTTAGCAGCTATTGTTCATGCCTTGAAGATCTGGCGGCACTATTTGTACAGTATCCCTTGTGAGGTCTACACCGACCACCGGATTTTACAGCATATGTTCAAACAAAAGGATCTTAACTTGCGGCAGCAAAGGTGGTTAGAGTTGCTTAAGAACTATGATATCACCATTCCATATCATCCCAAGAAGGCCAATATAGTGGTCGACGCCTTAGACGCAAGGCGGAGAGTTTGGGCAGCTTAGCATATCTACTGGTAGAAGAGAGGCCATTAGCCTGGACGTTCAGGCCTTGGCCAACCAGTTTGTTAGATTGGGTGTTTCTGAGCCGAGCGGAGTTATGGCTTGTGTGGTTTCTCGGTCCTCGCTTTATGATCGTAGCAGAGAGCGTCAGTATGACGACCCCCATCTGCTTGTCCTCAAGGACACAGTTCAGCACGGCGATGCCAAGGAGGTCACTATTGGAGATGACGGTGTATTATAGATGCAGGGCAGTCTATGCGTGCCCAATGTAGATAGCTTACGTGAGTTGATTCTCTAGGAGGCTCACAATTCACGGTACTCCATTCATCCAGGTGCCGCAAAGATGTATCAAGACTTGAGGCAACACTATTGGTGGAGGCGGATGAAGAAGGACATAGCGGAATATGTAGCCCAGTGCCTAAACTGTCAGCATGTGAAGTATAAGCATCAGCGGCCTGGTGGATTGCTTCAGAGGTTAGAGATCCCAGGGTGGAAATAAGAGCGGATCACTATGGATTTTATTGTTGGGCTCCCTCGGACTCAGAGGAAGTTCAATGCAGTTTGGGTGGATTGTGCATATATTGACCAAGTCAGCTTATTTCATTATAGTTGTGACTACTTACTCTTCAGAGCAGCTGACTCAGGTTTATATTCGCGAGATTGTCAGGCTTCAAGGCGTGCCATTATCTATCATCTCTGACAAGGGTACGCAGTTTACATCGTGGTTCTGGAGGGCTGTACAGCATAAGTTGGCCACGCGGGTGTAGTTGAGTACAATATTTCACCCTCAGACGGACAGGCAGTCAGAGCGCGCTATTCAGATATTAGAGGATATGCTTCGTGCGTGTGTGATGGAGTTTTGGGGTTCTTGGGATCAGTTCTTGCTGCTTTCTAGTTTGCCTACAATAACAATTATCAGTCGAGCATTCAGATGGCCCCGTATGAGGCTTTATATGGTAGGCAGTGCCGGTCTCCGGGTGAGGCTAGGCTATTGGGTACATACTTGGTTCAGGATGCTTTGGAAAAAGTTAAATTTATTCATGATTGTACACCCCAATCCAGACAGAAGAGTTGTGCAGATCAAAACTTCGCGACATTGCATTCATGGTTGGGGAGCGGGTCTTTCCGAGTTTTGCCCATGAAGGGTGTTATGAGGTTTGAGAAGAAGGGCAAGCTGAGCCCTAGGTATATCGGACCTTTTGAGATTCTTGAGAGGGTTGGAGAGGTGGCCCACAAACTTGCACTACCACCTAGTCTAGCTGCAGTTCATCTAGTGTTCCATGTTTCTACGCTCCGAAAGTATCACGGCGATCCGTCTCATGTGTTAGACGTCAACTCAATTCAGTTGGACAAGGATTTATCTTAAGTTAAGGAGCCGGTGGCCATTTTGGAAAGGCAGGTTTGAAAGTTGAGGTTGAAGAACATTGCTGCAGTGAAGGTATAGTGGAGGGGTCAGCCAGTCGAGGAGGCGACTTGGGAGACCGAGCATGATATGCGTAGCCGTTATCCTCATCTTTTCACCAATTCAGGTATGTCTCTACACGCGTTCGAGGACGAATGGTTGTTTTAAGAGGGGGAGGATGTAACGAACTCGGCCTGTCATTTTGAGTATTATAGCCCTGATCCCCTAAATTATGCTTCCTCTATGTTATATTGTGGTTACGTGATTTGCCGGGGTGCTTAGTATCGGGGTCGGGAAAGTTTCGGAGTGATATGAGACACACAACCCCTAAGTTGGAAGCTTAAGTCGTAGGAGTTAGTTATAGATTGACTTGTGTGAAGATGACTCCAGAATGGAGTTTTGATGGTTCCAATAGCTCCGTAGGGTGAATTTGATCTTAGGAGCGTGTTCGGATATGATTTGGAGGTCCACAGGTCGTTTCCGTATAAATTGGTGAAAGTTGGAAAGTTGGAAAGTAGGAAGATTTTTGGGAAGTTTGACTGGGGGTGGACTTATTGATATCGGGGTCGGATCCCGATTCTGGAAGTTAGAAAAGGTCTGTAACGTCATTTAGGACTTGTGTGCAAAATTTGGTGTCAATCGGAGTTGTTTTGGTAGAATCGGCATTAGTTTTGGAAATTCGAAAGTTCTTAAGTTCTTAGGCTTGAATCGATGCGCAATTCGTGATTTTAGTATTGTTTGATGTGATTTGACGCTTTGAGCATGTTCGTATGATGTGTTAGGACTTGTTGGTATGCTTGGTTGAGGTCCTGGGGGGCTTCGGGTGTGATCCCGACCATGTTCGGCGCATTTCAAAAATTTGAAGAATTACTAAAGCTGTTGAGTTTGCTGATGTCTGGTTTCCTTCATCGCGTTCGCGAGAGAGGTCTCGTGTTCGCGAAGGGTACCCAGGAGGCAGGTGACATTTGTTCTTTACATTCGCGAATAAAGCCGTGCATTCTCGAAGAAAGGAGGCAGGTTGGAGGGACCTCACGCGTTGGTCTACGCGTTTGCAAGAAGGGAAGCGCGATCGCAAAGCTGCAGGACGTTGGTCACCATGTTCGCGAGTAGAACCTCGCGTTCGCGTAAGAGAAAAAATTGGGCAGTAACATTTGTGCTTCGCGAACGCGAGGTAATTTCCGCGTTCACGAAGAAGGAATTGCTGGGCAGCAGGCTTAAGTTGAAAATCGAGGGTTTATTTCATATTTCACAATTTGGACTTAGAGAGCTCGGTTTGAGGCAAAATTTCGAGGGATTTTCAGAGGGATTGTTGGGGTAAGAGTTCTTAACTCAATTTTGATTAAATTCCACTAATCTATCATTGATTTTATCATGTAATTAGGACTTGGGCTGGAAAATTGGGGAAAAAGTGTGGAAGTTCTTAGACTAAATTTTTGAGTTTTGAAAGGCGAAATGAGGTTGGATTTGAATAATTCTTGTATGGTTGGACTCGATATCGAATGGGCGCTCGGTTTTTTTTAATTTTGGTCGGGTTCTGAGACGCGGGCCCGGGTGGCTTTTTTGGAGCAATTTTTACAATTCTTTGCTAAAATAATAATTTCAATATTTAAATTATTTTTCTATAGTTATATTTATTGTATGAAACGGTTTTGGCTAGATTCGAGCCGTTCGGAGTTGAAAAAATCGAGGGAAAGGCCTTCTAGTTGATTGATTTAGCATGATTTTAGGTAAGTGACTTGTTTACCTTGTGAGGGGGAAACTTCTCCTTAGGATTCGGTATTGTTGTGATAATTGTGAAATGTGAAAGCCATGTGCTCAAGGTGACAAGTGCGTACACGGGCTAAATGTGAAATTTTTGATTTTTAGCCAGGTAGTTTCCTTTCATTCTTTAATCTAGTTGCTCTAATATGTTATAGTCACCATGCTTAGTCTATTTTCACATGTCTACTAGTCTTATCTCTTATTTGCAACTTGTACTACATGTTTAGTTGAATTACTTGCTTTCCTAATCTCCATACTCGTTATTTGACTATGGGATTCTTTACTTGAAATTTGTTATCCTTGAAATATATTGTTGTTGAGTTTGGTGTTGAGATTCAAGGGACGTGGTTTCTATTGAGGAAAAGTGTAAGTTGTTATCATTTTACTGAGTTGTTATGTTTTGCCATTTGTGTTGTTTAGGAGAGGAATTGTTTGGTTGTTTGCACGAGGTTTCTGCCGTGTTGTTGTTACTATTTGCCCGAGGTTTCTGCCGTGCCGTTGTTACTATTGATACGCATGCGATGGTATAAGGTCTGGGTGTTGAAACACATGCTGTGAGATAAGGTGGGCTTGATACGCGTGGCTGGTAGGGGAACTACTAGAAGCCATGCTGTGTGATAAGGTGGGCTAAAATGCGGGTGATAATTCGGGAAAAACGATTTTCAAAACTAAATGTAAAGGCCCCCGCGGTGATATAAGGAAAGACTGTGATTTACTTTTTATGATTTGGGACTACAAGGCGATACCTCGGGAGTGCCCCGTTTATCTTTCTCTATTCGCTGTATTTTGGTTGGTTGTTGTGTTCCTTAACATGTAAAATCCTTGTTTTCCTTTCGTGTTGTATTAGCTACCTTGATTCTGTGTTGTTATCTTTTCCGTAAATTCTGTATTGTTTCACTTCCTTGTAATTTTCATTATATCATTATATCTTCTGTCTTGTTCTCTTATTATCTCCAGTAGAGCCTTAACCTGACCTCGTCTCTACTCTACCGAGGTTAGGCTTGGCACTTACAGGGTACGGTTGTGGTGTACTCATGTTACGCTTCTGTACATATTTTTATGCAGATCTAGGTACATCCTATCAGCCCTAGTATTAGCGTGTTGAGTTGCTTGCTTTTGTAGACTTCAAGGTACACCTACGCTCATTCGCAGGCCTCGGAGTCCCCTTCTACCCTGTCCTTCCTTATTTCTTTACATTTTATGGACAGTGATGTATAGGATAGTTCGGTATTGTATCTAGAGCTTGTGACTTATATCTCACCGGGTGTTAGGATTGTACGTATTGAGTTTTGCTAGATTTTATTTATGAAATGGTTGGCATGTTCAAGTTTTAAACTTTTATTTAATGTTTCCGCATATTGATAGGCTTACCTAGTCTTGGAGACTAGGTGCCTCTACGATATCTTACGGAGGAAATTTGGGGTTGTGACAAAACTTTTGGGAATCAATATGTTTCTATGCCATCTCTGCTTGCAGCCTTATTAGCTCAAAAGTTGTTTTGTGACTCTGAACTTTTTCAAGCATTTTATCTTGCCTAAAATTCTCAACTCTGATATACGTCTATTACATGTGTTCAATATGAATGATTTTTGGCTCTCTTAAGCTCTTTTAGCCTAGTGTGTTTGTGCCTAAATGCTTATGTCAGCGGCCGAGCATGAGTTTACTTCTCTGCCTTGTTCTGAACTATTGATTAAACCAATTCATGCCCGGAATATGTTCCAATCTCTATAGAATCATTCATGTGCAACTTGACATTTCCTAAAACTGATATTTGATCATATTGCCATGCCAAGCATGCTTTCCTGCTACTTAATGTGTGCTCTCTGAATTTTTGTCTTCAATTCTGTGTTCTCTAATACTGCCTAAGACTTTAGGATGAAATAACTAGCCTCTCCTCCTATATGTGGCCAACTAGCACCAGGTTTAATACTTGTCTGTCTTGCTTCTGAAAATTGACATGCCTCTTATATTGTGATTGATTTTCATCATGCTAAAGTTTTCCCCTACTTAATTAAGTAATTGCTTGATCATGAACTTGATATATCATGTTGTTCCTTTCATTAGGCTTTTCATGATAGATATTTTCATGTGAAGGTTGTGCGCTTGTTTCTTGTCTATGTGAAATGCACTGTTCACATCTGGAGTTTGGGCCTGCTGTCCGTGCGAAGTTCTAAGCATATTTGAAGGACCAGATGTGTTACTGGGTTATTCTATATTTGTAATTGGGTCTGTGCTTGTTCAATATTGTCTGTAATAACATATAAAACTGAATGATGGGGAAATTAGTGGAAAGGGGAAACTGGGATACTTTATCTTTTGCATGAATGGGTAGAGGTCATGCCAATAGGATCTTAATTATTTGTTTGTTCATCATGCCTCATTTTCTAGAATTATATGCACGCAACATTATTCCCTTAGAAAACAAGGCTTAGGGTTTATATAATGACTTGAATGGTTAGAAAGCATGCCTATAGGATCTAAATTGGACTTCTTGCACTTAGATATTATGCATATAGGAAGTCAATACAAATAACTAAAACTGTACGCATTGGTATTTCTTTCAAATATGTGACTTGTCTAGACACTATGTCCATATGATTTCAATATTAGATTATCCAAGTTGTCATCGATGTTATTCTCCTTTTGTCATACAGTCCGTCTAGAATGCATGCCAATAGAGACAAATGAATAATTATGCATTCTCAACTACTTCACTGCCGAGACGTGAATCGTCTAGGGATCATGTTGATAAGATGCTACTACACACCTAGAAAGCATGACTATAGGATTCTTTGATATAACTATGTATTAAAATAGCCCCTTCGTCAAAACTGGTCACCTAGAAATCCTGCCTGTAGGAATTTCCACTAATTGCTTAGTGGTTTAAATCACATATAAACCATGCCTATATGTCTTGAACAATTTAACATGCCTTAATTCCAAACCTACCTATCTATAGTTGTCTGTTTGAATTATATGAACATCGCTAGTAAGTTATAACTGTCTGCCTAATTGACAGTGTGCATTTGTCTCTATATGAGGAGGTAAACTTAAGCCTTTGGTGTTGATTATGTGTAGTTCTATATGTTTTGATTGCGGGCCTAGTTTTTATATTTTGAGCAGCCTAAGAAAAGTCTAGAACTACCAAATTAGTAGGTCCAAAACCTCCTGGACCATAGGCATGGGACGGCTAAAGCACGCATAGGGCATGGTTTAGAATTGAACTAGAACGCTTTTAGGTAAAAAACTTCAAGATAGTAATTGGGTAGCAAGAGATGATAGTTTGTGCCCGCTGAATAATATGAGCAAAACCTACCCTAAGGGAGTTACGAAGTATTATTTATGTTGCACGGGATCATCCTTTAGGCTAAAAAACTTAGGACCCCCCTTATCTTTATATGCTTGCTAAAAGGACTTAATCATTAAATATAGACCTATGCAGTTACTTACATATGATTTACCATAAACCTATCGACTCAGACGCTGTCAATAGATATTATGTTTAAGATTATGTTTGCACTTTCTATTTGATGTAACCTGAACTACGCTTGACCTGATTCCCGTTTAAGAAGGGTTACGTAGGAAGCCCTGTGGGTTCGGTCACATCATAATAAAATCTTCCTTCCCCTTATGGTTAGAAACTGGGGCAAGATTTTAAGTTTGTCAGAAGTATTATTTATGTTGCACGGGGTGATCCTTTAGGCGAAAAAACTTAGGACTCCCCTTTACCTTTATATGCTTGCTAAAAGGACTTAATCATTAAATATAGACCAACACAGTTACTTACATATTATTTACCATAAACCTATCAACTCAGACTCTATCAAGAGATATTATGTTAAAGATTATGTTTGCACTTTCTATTTGATGTAACCTAAACTATGCTTGACCTGATTCCCGTTTAAGAGGGGTTATGTAGGCAGCCCTTTGGGTATGGTCACATCATAATAAAATCTTCCTTCCCCTTTATGGTCAGAAATTAGGGCAAGATTTCGAGTTTGTCAGATCTCATTGTGTCAAGGATCACCAAGAAGTGTATTTCCTGAACTAGGCATATAAACTGTGGCAGAATTTTGAGAAGAGTCCTCAAAATTCCGAGCTGAGGGGGTTGCAATGTCTCAAAGCATGTCACGGTGTATGATTCGACCAAACAGTTTACTTTTGTTCATTATTTTCGAAGCAATTGCATTACTGACATATTATTTACAATAAATGCATATTTTCGAAAAACTGCATTTTCTGTACTAGCCAGATGTTACCTAAGGTGACTCGAACAATGTGCAGGAGTGAAGGCAAAGCAAGGAATCGAGAGCACAAACAAACCTTTCCCCCCAAACTCGCGATTTGTCTTTGGATGCAGGCACAATGGACATAACAAGCACATCTACAAATATATGCATGCAATGAGATCACTATCTTCACACCGACAGAAGTCGCCAAGCACTAACACGTCAAGCTAAGAATCATTTTCCCCTCTCACATTTAACCATTGCTCTTCCTGCATAAGGCTAAACACTACCCTCACCATTGCATAAGACTAAGCAATGCCTTTCCTTGCATGAGGCTAAGCATTGCCTCCACTATTGCATAAGGCTAAGCTCTGCCTTTCCTTGCATGAGACTAAGCATTGTCTCCATTCTTTGCATAAGGCTAAGCATTGCCTCCATTATTGCATAAGGTTAAGCACTGGCTTCCCTTGCATGAGACTAAGCATTGTTTCCATTCTTTGCATAAGGCCAAGCACTGCTTCCCTTGCATGAGACTAAGAACTGTCTCCGCTACATTGCATAAGGCTAACCACTGCCTCCATTATTGCATAAGGCTAAGCATTGCCTCTATTATTGCATAAGGCTAAGCACCGCCTTCCCTTGCATGAGACTAAGCACTGTCTCCATTACATTGCATGAGGCTAAGCACTGCCTCCATTATTGCATAAGGTTAAATATTTCCTTCCTTTTTATGAGACTAAGCATTTTCTTCATTACATTGCATGAGGCTAAGAACTGCCTCCATTATTGCATAAGGATAAGCACTGCCTTCCCCCACATAGGGCTAAGCACTGCCCTCATTACGTTGCATGAGACTAAGCGTTGTCTATGTCATTTGCATAAGGCCAAGAATTGCCTTGTCTTGTGCTCTCATATAACTAAGCATCAGCTATTCCCTCTATCAAACGATTGATATTTTCGCATCTTTGCATTTCATGGGCTGAAATATCATCACATTGTCCGAAGGCGTCATAGTCTAAAGGCATCATCCTCATAGCCCGAAGACATCATCCATGGCCTGAGGATCTCTCAAAATTGCACATCGTTATTCAAAGGCGTCATAGTCCAAAGGCACCATCCTCATAGCCCGAGGACACCATTTCATGGCCTACGAATCCCTTATCATACGCCTCATGGCCCAGGACATCATGGTCTAAGGACACCATCCTCATCGTCCAAAGACAACTCTCATGCCCCGAAGGGAATTTGCATCATGTTTAATTTTTTGCAATAGCCCCGTATATTCGCATGCATCGTGTTTTAAGTTTTGCAGGTAACTCGGAAGGTAACTGTTCTACAAATAGGAGCGATTCTCGCTCCGGTTTCTGTTCACAACGTTCACATCCTTCGATCATCTCAAGCGTAACCGATGATCAGCACTACCCTTTGTCCCGTAACTAGGGGTGCACAAAGAAAACCGATAAACTGCACCAAACCAATAATCCGAGTCAAACTGGAAAAAAAACCTGATGTGATTTGGTATTGGAAAACAAAGCCAGACCATAATTGGTTTGGTTTGGTTTTAACTAAAAAAAGTCAAACAAGAACCAAATCAACCAGATAGTACATTTATATAATTTTTAAAAATATTTTACACATATAAATATTTATTGTAATATAATTTATAAATATTTCTTAAACTTTTTCACAGTTTTATCTTTTAACGTATTATTTCAAGTTTAGACCTAACACTCTTGAATGATAAATAAATTTATAGCCCATAAATGTAGTAACTTAAACAAAGGCCAAATCAATACTAATGCTAACAAAAGAAATTCAATTCAATATTAGGAATGACGATAGTGTTTTGGATAATTATTTTAGTTTTACATTGGTTTATGATTAAAATGCATAACTTAGTTTATCTTTTCTTTAGTGCTTAGTTATGTAATTAATATTAGTACTTATTAGCTATACTTATTTTAACATGACCTATATAGTATTTTTAGATTATGTTAATTTTCATTATGGCTTATTAATTAGCAATATTTGTTATGTAATGTTATTATTTTATCTTTGTTATTGAATATTTTAGTATAATGCTATGACTTATCTCATATTATTGTGTGAGTTTCTTGGAAAACACATTATATAGTTGTATTTTACTAGGACATAAGAAATATTTGGAGTACAAGTTACATATTTTATGCTATGAAGAATTTACCTAAAAAAAATCGAATACCCGAAAAACCCAAGAAAAATCGAGATTAGAAAACCTTACATTGTTGGTTTGGTTTGGTTTATAAATTTAAAAATCCAACACCATTGGTTTGGTTTGATAATTGAAAAATACGAACCAACCCGAACAATGTACACCCCTACCCGTAACCACTCAAAGATTTGCCTTATACATCAGTAACGATCAAATTCTCATTTATAGCTCTACCTGAAATTATCCGTTACTCATGACACTATCATAACCAAAAATCATTTTCGAAACACACGACCACTCTTATAACAACATCGGTCTCGTTCGCCGTTGGATCCAAAACTACACACGACCTGATTCCTGTAACGCCAGGGATATGTAGGCAACTCAAGAACCAGAGTTCGGCCCCCATTTTTTCAAAAAATGCAACATCCTCACTCATTTCGGACAAAATTGGTCATCACTTTCTTTACTCGACAACTCTTCATCATTCCCAGGTAAAGAGGGGCAGTTGTTGCTACCCAATTTTTCCCTCATATCTTTATAAATATCCTATATACTTTTAAAATATCATTTCTGCATCATCATCATTTACAAGAGTCATATAAGGACTTTCTGTAATTTTTCATAATTTGTAAGCTTTAAAATTAATTTTTTCTTGCATTTAAATTGTTCAAATATTTATTAATTATCCTTTCAAATTATTTTGTGATGACTTGATCATCTAAGTTTATTATTTATACCCACATATATATTTTATAATATTTTACTTCATTTTCTATAAATACATCTGCATTTTTTATGCTAATTATACATTTTTGCATAATAGCCTACACTTTGCAATTAATTGTATTTCTTATATTATTTAGAGTTAAAGCAACTATTTAATGTTTACAACCTTCAGCTATTATTTTAAAATACTTATTTTTTAAATAATATTTTTTAGGCTTGATTAACTATTTTATTAATTTACTTTTTCTTAAAATCTTTTATTTTAAAATTTGGCCCAAGTTATGCAAATCTTTTAACCAAATTAATGTCTCGAGTACCCCAAACCTTAGCCCAATAACCCCTAACCCAATATCAGCAACCCACTACACTATACTCGTCAGCTACCCGATCCGCCACTCATTAAATCCTGACCGTTGATCTCAAAGATCAACGGCCCACAGCCTGCCCCTTATTTTTATTACCCAAACCCTTGAAACCTTAACCCATTACCTCCCAAATGACCGCCCCAAAACACTCTCAACTCCCCCCTCTGTTTTTAACCCTAGCAGTCGCCTCCACTAATCTTCTCCGATTCCAACCTAAAATATGAAATCATTCTGTGATTCACTTATCTTATTCATAATACCTCACTATTATGTACGCGTCTGTGGAATTACTTAAGTACTTGCTCGATTTTGGCAAGTATGACCTTCTGAGATCGGACTAGATCGACTTTGATCTATGGGATTTGGACGATATTGTGTCCATATACATGAGAGAAACGGGTGATTCTCGCCTTTACTTGCTGGCTTGCGACCCAAGAATCCTAACTATGGTTTGAAATTTGATTTCTTTCTTTTGACGGTTATTCTAGTGATTGCATGTGTTATTTTATTTCCTTATTAATGTTTGCTTGATTTTTTTTTCCTTGTTTACTCGTCGGATTCAACAATATATAAGCCCCTCCNAAATTCCCCAAAGACGAACATTAATCACTATTGTCTCTTACTCCTTCACTCTATATATTGTTCTGAACTTTCACTCTTGGCCGGCTGAAAGCCATGGCCACCGGAATTCGATTAATTGACCTTTCTCAGTGCGAATACTTCCCAGGGTTCATCTGAAACCCTTGAGAACTCTGATGCATTAAGATTTTGGGTTCTACTTCTCTCTGTTGACGTTTAGGGTGGTGCTGAGACTATTATTCATGTTTATTTGTTTGTCAATCGGTAACTAGTAAGTTCTTTGGCCTTGGCAGTTTCATCCTCTTTCAGTTGTGTTCATATCTGTATACTCATGCCACTGAAATTTTTGTGAATCGAGAAGTTTCTATGCCATCTCTTTCTGCAAACTTATTGGCTCTACAGTTGTTTTTGACTCTGAACTTTTTATAGCATTCGAACTTGCCTAAAATTCCCAACTCTGATATATGTCTATTACATGTGTTCAATATGAATGATTTTTAGCTCTCTTAAGCTCGTTTACCCTAGTGTGTTTGTGCATGAATACTTATGTCTGTTGCCTGGCATGAATTTACTTCTCTACCATGCTCCGAATTCTTGTGATTAAATCAATTCATGCCCGGAATATGTTCTAATTCCTATGGAATCATTCATGTGCAACTTGACATTTCCTAAAACGGATACTTGATCATATTGCTATCCCAAGCATGCTTTCCTGCTACTTAATGTGTGCTCTCTGAATTTTTGTCTTCAATCCTGTGTCTCTAATAATACCTAAGACTTTAGGATGAAATAACTAGCCTCTCCTCTTATATGTGGTCAACTACCACCAGGTTTAATACTTGCCTGTCTTGCTACTGAAAATTGACATGCCTCTTATATTGTGATTGATTTTCAGCATGTTAAAGTTTTCCCCTACTTAATTAAGTAATTTCTTGATTATGAATTTGTTTGGTTATGTTATTCCTTTCATTAGGCTTTTCATGATAGACACTTTCATGTGAAGGCTGTGCTTTGCTTGTTTCTTGTCTGTGATTCTGCTAGACCCTCATCTAAGGTTCTATAGGTTGATTCTGAATCATGCTTCATTTTGAAATTCTTTGGAATGGTTTACTATCCTATGGTGGTCAATTCTGTCACTTTTAAACTTTCTTTCAGGAATTACAAGTAAAAACTTACCTTATATATGTCTTGTGTGCCTCTCAATTTACCGTGATCCCGTTTATATCCCTTGGCTAGAGCTGCTGTTAGCTATAGCCTTATGAACTAAGTATTTAAGTTGTTTAGTTAACTTCTATAAGTATTTTGTCTCCTGTATGGCCGAATTTGGTATCCATTTGGGTAAGTAAGGTATTCGTTTAGACCTGGTATTTAGGCCTGGTTTGGTACTGGAGGACTGAAATGCACTATTCACATCTGGAGTTTGGGCCTGCTGTCTGTGCGAAGTTCTAAGCATTATTTGAAGGCCCGGATGTATTACTGGGTTATTCTATATTTGTAAGTGGGTCTGTGCTGGTTCAATATGATCTGTAATAACTTGTAAAACTGAATGATGGAGAAATTAGTGGAAAGGGAAAACTAGGATACTTTATCTTTTGCATGAATGGGTAGATACCATGCTTATAGGATCTTAGTTTTTTGTTTGTTTATCATGCCTCATTCTCTGGAATTATCTGCACACAATGTTATTCCCTTAGAAAACATGACTTAGGGTTTATATAATGACTTGAACGGTTGGAGAGCATGCCTATAGGATCTAAATTGGACTTCTTGCACTTAGATACTATTCCTATAGGAGGTCAATACAAATAACTGAAACTGTATGCTTTGGTATTTCTTTCAAATATGTGACTTGTCTAGACACTATGTCCATATGATTTCAATATTAGATTATCCAAGGTGTCATCGATGCTATTCTCCTTTTGTCATACAGTCCGTCTAGAATGCATGCAAATAGAGGCAAATGAATAATTCTGCATTCTCAACTATTTCACTGCCCAGACGCGAATCGTCTAGAGATCATGTTGATAGGATGCTACTACACACCTAGAAAGCATGACTAGGATTCTTTAATAGAGCTATGTATTAAAATAGCCCCTTCGTCAAAACTGGTCACCTAGAAATCCTGCCTATAGGAATTTCCACTAATTGCTGAGTGGTTTAAATCACATAGAAACCATGCCTATAGGTCTTGAACAATTTTACATGCCTTAAATCCAAGAACCTGCCTATCTATAGTTGTCCGTTTAAATAATCTGAACATCGTTAGGAAGTTATAACTGTCTGCCTAATTGATAGTGTGCATTTGTGTCTATATGAGGATGTGAACTTGAGCCTTTGGTGCTGAATATGTGTAGCCCTATTTGTTTTGATTGCTTGCCTAGTTTTTACATTTTGACCAGCCTATGGAATGTCTAGAACTGCCAAAGTAGTAGGTCCAAAGCCTCCTGGACCATAGGCATGGGACGGGTAAAGCACATATAGGGTACTCTTTAGAATTGAACTAGAACGCTTTTAGGTAAACAAATTCAAGATAGTAATTAGATAGCGGGAAATGATAGTATGTGCCCGCTGAATAATATGTGCAAACCCTACCCTAAGGGAGTTACGAAGTATTATTTATGTTGCACGGGATCATCCTTTAGGCTAAAAAACTTAGGACCCCCCTTACCTTTATATGCTTGCTAAAAGGACTTAATCAGTAAATATAGACCTATGCAGTTACTTACATATGATTTACCATAAACCTATCGACTCAGACGCTGTCAATAGATATTATGTTTAATATTATGTTTGCACTTTCTATTTGATGTAACCTGAACTACGCTTGACCTGATTCCCGTTTAAGAAGGGTTACGTAGGAAGCCCTGTGGGTTCGGTCACATCATAATAAAATCTTCCTTCCCCTTATGGTTAGAAACTGGGGCAAGATTTTAAGTTTGTCAGATCTCCTCCTATATGTGGCCAACTAACACCTAGGTTAATCTTTGCTTGTCTTGCTTCCGAAAATTGACATGCCACTTGTAATGTGACTGATTTTCAGCATGCTAATGTTTTCCCCTACTTAATTAATTAATTGCTTGATCATGAACTTGTTCTATTATATTTCTCTTTTCATGATAGATATTTTCATGTGAAGGTTGTGCGTTTCTTGTTACTTGTCTTTGATTCTGCTAGACCCTCATCTAAGGTTCTATAGGTTGATTCTTAACCATGCTTCATTTTGAAACTCTTTGTAATGGTATACTATCCTATGGTGGCCAATCATGTCACTCATAAACTTTCTTTCACGAATTACAAGAATAAACTTGCCTCATATATGTCTCGCGTGCCTTTTAATTTAGATATCATGTTTATATGTCTTGGCTAGAGCTGTTGTTAGCTATAGCTTTGAGAACTAAGTGCTTAAGCTGTTTACTTAAATTATATAAGTATTTTGTCACCTATTTTGCCGAATTTGGCATCCATTTAGGGAAGTTAGTTATTCGTTTGGGCCTGGTATGTTGGGCCTCCTTTGGTACTGGAGGACTGAAATGCATTGTTCGCACCTGGAGTTTGGGCCTGCTGTCCGTGAGAAGTTCTAAGCATATTTGAAGGCCCAGATGCGTTACTGGGTTATTGTATATTGGTAATTCAGTCTGTGCTTGTCAATATGGTCTGTAATAACTTGTAAAACTTAATGATGGGGAAGTTAGTGCAAAAGGGGAACTAGGATACTTTATCTTTTGCATGAATGGATAGAGATCATGCCTATAGGATCTTAATTGTTTGTTTGTTCATCATGCCTCAGTCTCTGGAATTATATGCACACAATGTTATTCCCTTAGAAAACAAGACTTAGGGTCTATATAATGACTTGAACGGCTAGAGAGCATGCCTATAGGATATAAATTCGACTTCTTGCACTAAGATATTATACCTATAGGAGGTCAATATAAATAATTGAAACTGTATGCTTTGGTATTTCTTTCAAATATGTGACTCGTCTAGACACCATGTCCATATGATTACAATATAAATTATCCAAGTTGTCATCGCTGCTATTCTCCTTTTGTCATACAGCCCGTCTAGAACGCATGCCTATAGAGACAAATGAAAAATTCTTCATTCTCAACTACTTCACTACCCAGACGTGAATCATTTAAGATCATATCTATAGGATGCTACTACACATCTAGAAAGCATGACTATAAGATTCTTTAATAGAACTATGTATTAAAATAACCCCTTCGTCAAAACTGGTCACCTAGAAATCCTGCCTGTAGGAATTTCCACTAATTGATGAGTGGTACATCGAAACCATGCCTATAGGTCTTGAACAATTTAACATGCCTTAACTCCAAACCTGCCTATCTATAGATGTCTGTTTAAATAATCTGAACATTGCTAGTAAGTTATAACTGTCTGCCTAATTGACAGTGTGCATTTGTCTCTATATGAGGAGGTGAACTTGTGCCTTTGGTGCTGAATAAGTGTATCCCTATTTCTTTTGATTGCTTGCCTAGTTTTTTCATTTTGAGCAGCCTAAGGAAAGTCTAGAACTACCAAAGTAGTAGGTCCAAAGCCTCCTTGACCATAGGCATGGGACGGGTAAAGCATGCATAGGGCACATTTTAGAATGAACTAGAATGCTTTTAGGTAAACAACTTCAAGATAGTAATTGGGTAGCAGGAGATGATAGTTTGTGCCTGCTGAATAATATGAGCAAACCCTACCCTAAGGTAGTTGTGAAGTATTATTTATATTTCACGAGGTGATCCTTTAAGCTAAAAAACTTTGGACCCCCCTTACCTTTATGTGCTTGCTAAAAGGACTTAGTCATTAAATATAGACCGACACAGTTACTTACATATGATTTACCATAAACCTATCAACTTAGATGCTGTCAAGAGATATTATGTTTAAGATTATGTTTGCACTTTCTATTTGATGTAACCTGAATTATGCTTGACCTGATTCCCGTTTAAGAGGGATTCGTAGGTAGCCCTGGGTTCAGTCACATCATAATAAAATCTTCCTTCCCCTTTATGGTCAAAAACTGGGGCAAGATTTTGAGTTTGCCAGATCTCATTATGTTAAGGATCACCAAGAAGAGTATTGCCAGAAGTAGGCATATAAACTGGGGCAGAATTTTGAGGAGGGTCCTCAAAATTCCGAGCCGAGAGGGTTGCAATGTCACGGTCTATGATTCGACCAAACTGTTTACTTTTGTTCATTATTTTCGAAGCAATTGCGTTACTTACATATGATTTACCATAAATGCATATTTTCAAAAAATCGCATTTTCTATAATAGCCAGATGTTACCTTGGGTGACTCGAACAAAGAGTCAACACAGGAGCGAAGGCAAAGCAAGAAATGGAGATCACAAACCAACCTTTCCCCCCAAACTCACGATTTGTCTTTGGATGCAGGCACAATGGACATAACTAGCCCGTCCAAAAATATTGCATCCAATAAGATCACTATCTTCACACAGACAGAAGTCGCCAAGCACTAATGCGTCAAGCTAAGAATCATTTTCCCCTCTCACATTTAACCATTTCTCTTCCTGCATCGGGCTAAACGCTACCCTCATCATTGCATAAGACTAAGCACTTCCTTTCCTTACATGAGGCTAAGCATTGCCTCCATTATTGCATAAGGCTAAGCATTGCTCTTCCTTGTATGAGACTAAGCACTGTCTCCATTCTTTGCATAAGGCTAAGCATTGGCTCCATTATTACATAAGGCTAAGCACTGCCTTCCCTTTCATGAGACTAAGCACTGTCTCTATTCTTTGAATAAGGCTAAGCACTGTCTTCCCTTGCATGAGACTAAGCACTGTCTCTGCTACATTGCATAAAGCTAAGTACTACCTCCATTATTGCATAAGGCTAAGCACTGCCTTCCCTTGCATGAATAAGCACTATCTCCATTACATTGCATGAGGCTAAGCACTGCCTCCATTATCGCATAAGGCTAAACGCTGCCTTCCTTTGTATGAGACTAAGCACTATCTCCATTACACTGCATGAGGCTAAGCACTGTCTCCATTATTTCATAAGGATAAGCACTGCCTTCCCCCGCAGAGGGCTAAGCACTACCCTCATTACATTGCATGAGACTAAGCAATGTCCCCGTCATTTGCATAAGGCCAAGCATTGCCTTGTCTCGTTCTCTCATACAAATAAGCATCAGCGATTCCCTCTATCGAACGACCGATATTTCTGCATCTTTACATTTCATGGGTTGAAACATCGCCACATTGTTCGAAGCCATCATAGTCTGAGGGCATCATCCTCATAGCTCGAAGACATCATTACATGGCCTGAGGATCTCTCAAAACTACACATCATTATTCAAAGGCATCATAGTCCAAAGGCACCATCCCCATGGCTACGCCTCATGGCCCAGGACGTAATGGTCTAAGGACATCATCCTCATCATCCAAAGACAATTCTCATGGTCCGAAGGGAATTTGCATCATGTTTAAATTTTTGCAATAACCCCTTATATTTGCATGCATCGTGTTTTAAGTTTTGCAGGTAACTCGGAAGGTAACTGTTCTACAAACATGAGCAATTCTCGCTCCGATTTTTGTTCACGACGTTCACATCCTTCTATCATCTCAAGCGCAACCGATGATCAGCAATTGATTAACCTTTGTCCTGTAACCACTCAAATATTTGCCTTATACATCCGTAACGTTCAAATTAGCATTCATAGCTCCACCTGAAATTATTCGTTACGCACAACATATCATATCCAAAATTCCTTTTCGAAACACACGGCCACTCTTATAACAACTCCATCGGTCTTGTTCGTCGTTGGATCCAAAACTACACACGGCCTGATTTCCATAATACCAGGCATATGTAGGCAACTCAAGAACCAGAGTTTGGACCCATTTTTTCTAAAAAAGCATCATCCTCACTCATTTCGGACAAAATTGGTCATCACTTTCTTTACCCGATAACTCTTTCATCATTCCCGGGTAAAGAGAGGTAGCTGTTTATTCCCAATTTTGCCCTCATATTTTTATAAACACCTTATATACTTTTAAAAAATTATTTCTGCATCATAATCAATTTACAAGAGTCATATAAGGACTTTCCGTAATTTTTCATAACTTTTAAGGCTTTAAAAGTGATTTTTCTTGCATTTAAATTGTTTAAATATTATTAATTATCCTTTCAAATTATTTTTTGATTACTTGATCATCTAAATTTATTATTTACACCCACGTATATGTTCTATAATATTTTACTTTATTTTCTATAATTACATTTGCATTTTTTATGCTAGTTACACATTTTTGCATAATAGCCTGCACTTTTCAATTAATTGTATTTATTATTTTATTTAGAGTTAAAGCATCTATTTACATGTTTACGACCTTCAGCTATTACTTTAAAATACTTTTTTGTTTAAATAATATTTTTTTTACCTGTTTAACTATTTTATCAATTTATTTTTTCTTAATATCATTTATTTTAAAATCTTGCCCACGTTATGCCAATTTTCGGACTTAATTAATGGCCCAAGTACCCAAAACCTCAGCCTTATAACCCCTAACCCAATACCAACAACCCACTAGACTATACCCGTCCACTAACCCGATCCGTCACTCATTAAATCCTGACCGTTGATCTCAAAGATCAACGGTCCACAGCCTCCCCCTTATTTTTATTACCCAAACCCCTAAAACCCTAACCGCATAACATAAATTTCAGGTATGCCCCTTTCCCTAAAGGAACTCGCATCCGTCTCTCGTGACTTCAGGCGCTCAAGTTTGCGCCATTCATCCGGTGCTAATGGGCCACGTCGTCCATAGCCTCTTGCCTTACCCATTCTTTCCGCTTTCCTAGTATTACAACCCATCGTGTAGGAAGGTGTAGGAGCGAAGCCACTCTTGTCCCTTCTTCCACTAGTCTTAGATCTAGGAACTGGGAAAGAGTAACCGAGAAAAGGCAAGAAAGATGGAAACTCTTTGCCCTCCTTTTTACTTTAGTTAGGGGCTTACATGCCTCTTTCCTTCCGCCGCGAGTTCAACTCCGAGTCTCAGGTCAAATGTAGAAGAGACTTCGTACCTCGGGAAAGGAGTAAGCAACTTAAGACCAGAAGAGGTTGAGACCAGATAAGCGGTAAGAAGAGAATTTAAAATAAGAGCAGAGTCTGTCACGTGCAGCCTACTCTCTTCGCTCCCCTCCTCTTATCCTTCCTTTCTTTCATAAGGGCCATTACATCCCAAACGGCCGCCCCAAAACACTCTCAACTCCCCCTCTATTCTAAGAAACCCTAGCAGCTGCCTGTCCTAATCTTCTCCGATTCCGACCTAAAATATGAAATCATTTCGTGATTCACTTACCTTATTTGTAATACCTCGCTATTATGTACGCGTCTGTGGAATTACTTGAGTACTTGCTCGATTTTGGCAAGTATGGCCTTCTAATATCGGACTAGATCGACTTTGATCTATGGGATTTGGACGATATCGTGTCCATATACATGAGAAAAAAAGGTGATTCTCACCTTTACTTGCTGGCTTGCAACCTAGGAATTTTAACTAGGGTTTGAAATTTGACTTCTTTCTTTTGACGGTTATTCTAGTGATTGCATGTGTTATTTTATCTCCTTGTTAATGTTTTCTTGATTTCTTTCCTTGTTTACTCGTCCGATTCAACACTATATAAACCCCTCCCCCAAATTCCCCATAGACGGACATTAATAACTATTACTCTCTTACTCTTTCACTCTATATATTGTTCTGAACTTTGGCTCTTGGCCGGCTGAAAACTAAGGCTATCGGAATTCGACTAATTGACCTTTCTCAATACAAGCACTGCCCAGGGTTCATCTGAAACCCTTGGAATCTCTGACGCATTAAGATTTTGGGTTCTACTGCTCTCTTTACGTTTGGGGTACTGCTGAGATTGTTCTTCTTGTTTATTTACTTGTCAATTGGTAACTGGTAAGTTATTTGGCCTTAATGTGTGCTCTCTGAATTTTTGTCTTCAATTCTGTGTTCTCTAATACTGCCTAAGACTTTAGGATGAAATAACTAGCCTCTCCTCCTATATGTGGCCAACTAGCACCAGGTTTAATACTTGTCTGTCTTGCTTCTGAAAAATGACATACCTCTTATATTGTGACTGATTTTCAGCATGCTAATATTTTCCCCTACTTAATTAAGCAATTTCTTGATCATGAACTTCTTATGTTATGTTGTTCCTTTAAGTAGGCTTTTCATGATAGACACTTTCATGTGAAGGTTGTGCTTTGCTTATTTCTTATGTGTGATTCTGCTAGACCCTCATCTAAGGTTCTATAGGTTGATTTTGAATCATGCTTCATTTTGAAACTCTTTGGAATGGTTTACTATCCTATGGTGGTCAATCATGTCACTCTTAAACTTTCTTTCTGGAATTACAAGCATAAACTTGCCTCAGATATGTCCTCTTTATATGTCTTGGCTAGAGCTGTTGTTAGCTATAGCTTTAAGAACTAAGTGTTTAAGCTGTTTACTTAAATTCTCTATGTATTTTGTCACTTGTATGGCCAAATTTGGTATCCATTTGGGTAAGTAAGTTATTCGTTTGGGCCTAGTAATTGAGCCTGCTATGGTACTGGAGGACTGAAATGCACTGTTCACATCTGGAGTTTGAGCCTGCTATCCGTGCGAAGTTCTAAGCATATTTGAAGGCCCAGATGTGTTACTGGGTTATTCTATATTTATAGTTAGGTCTTTGCTAGTTCAATATTGTCTGTAATAACTTGTAAAACTGAATGATGGGGAAATTAGTGGAAAGGGGGAACTGGGATACTTTATCTTTTGCATGAATGGGTAGAGGTCATACCTATAGGATCTTAATTATTTGTTTGTTCATCATGCCTCATTCTCTTGAATTATATGCATGCAATGTTATTCCCTTAGAAAACATGACTTAGGGTTTATATAATGACTTGAATGGTTAGAAAGCATGCCTATAGGATCTAAATTGGACTTTTTGCACTTAGATATTATACATATAGGAAGCAAATAACTGAAATTGTATGCATTGGTATTTCTTTCAAATATGTTACTTGTCTAGACACTATGTCCATATGATTTCAATATTAGATTATCTAAGTTGCCATCGATGCAATTGTCCTTTTGTCATACAGTCCGTCTAGAATGCATGCCTATAGAGACAAATGAATAATTCTGCATTCTCAACTACTTCACTACCCAGACGCGAATCGTCTAGAGATCATGTCGATAAGATGCTACTACACACCTAGAAAGCATGACTATAGGATTCTCTAATAGAACTATGTATTAAAATAGTCCCTTTGTCAAAACTGGTCACCTAGAAATCCTGCCTATAGGAATTTCCACTAATTACTTAGTGGTTTAAATCACATAGAAACCATACCTTTAGGTCTTGAATAATTTAACATGCCTTAACTCCAAACCTAGCTATCTATAGTTGTCTGCTTAAATTATATGAACATCGCTAGTAAGTTATAATTGTCTGCCTAATTGACAGTGTGCATTTGTCTCTATATGAGGAGGTGAACTTAAGCCTTTGGTGTTGATTATCTGTAGTTCTATATGTTTTGATTGCGCGCCTAGTTTTTACATTTTGAGCAGCCTAAGAAAAGTCTAGAACTACCAAATTAGTAGGTCCAAAGCCTCCTGGACCAAAGGTATGGGACGGCTAAAGCACGCATAGGGCATGGTTTAGAATTGAACTAGAACGTTTTTAGGTAAAAAACTTCAAGATAGTAATTGGATAGCAAGAGATGATAGTTTGTGCCTCTGAATAATATGAGCAAAACCTACCCTAAGGGAGTTGTGAAGTATTATTTATGTTGCACGGGGTGATTCTTTAGGCTAAAAACTTAGGACCCCCCACCCCTCCCCAATGTACTAAAACTCGAGCAATGTACTTAGACCTGAGCAACCCACCTCCTTATCCTTCCCATGGTTCAAGTTCTTCAAACAATGAGATGGGACATACTGAAAGTATGTTCAAGCAAATGATGAAAAAGAATACCGATTCGAATGCCCAACTTTCCTCACGAAACACATCAATCCTTAACCTAGAAGTTCAAATGGGAATAATCTCTCAAGCTTTAAATTCTCGTCCTAAGGGGACACTACCAAGTGACACGGTGGTAAACCCAAAGGGTGGTAACAATACGTGGCACGCTATGGCGATTATCACAAGAAGTGGAAGAGGCGGGAATGCAACCATCTCAAGTAGAAGCTTACTTATTGATGATGACCAATTGATGGAAGAAGAAGAGATCACGAACAATGTTGTTTAACCTAATGAGGAAGTTCGGATTGATATTGATGATAGTGTGGAAGAGACTGAAGAAGAGGTGAACCCGTTTAGGGAACACATCATTGACATACCGAGCCAGTAATGCAAAAGGATAAGGCACCATTGCCTAAGTACCCTCAAAGACTTGCCAAGAAAAATGGTGAGAATCAATTCAAGAAGTTCATTCAAATGATGAAGAGTCTTTCAATCAATGTGCCATTGGTCGAAGCTTTGAACAAATGCCCGCCTATGCAAAGTTTATGAAGGATCTTGTGACCAAAAAGCAGGCAATGAATTTTGAGGCCATCAAAGTCACTCATCAAGTGAGTGTAATTGTTCATTTAATGGCTCCTAAGTTGGAGATCCTGGTGCTTTCACGATTCCTTGTACAATTAGAAGTGTCGAGTTTGCTAAAGCTCCTTGTGATCTTGGGGCAAGTATAAATTTGATTCCCTATTCGATTTCAAGACTTTCGGAATTGGGCAACCAAGATCCACCTCTATGAGATTGCAAATGGCAGATCATACCATGAAAAGGCCATTGGGTGTTATTGAAGATGTTTTGGTCCGGGTTGATAAATTCATTCTTCCAATGGATTTTGTAATTCTAGATTGTGAGGTTAATTATGAAGTGCTTATTCTTGGGAGATCTTTCCTTGCTACGGCTAAGGCTCTTTGTGATGTTGAAGCCGGAGAACTTACTTTCCTGGTTGGTGATGAAAAAGTAGTATTCCATGTGTCTAAGTTCATGCGGCAACCAAATAGCAATGAGGTGTGTTCTTTTGTCGACTTGGTGACCGATGTCATTGTTGATGATACAAGTGCTACAATCAATGTTGGTGATATGTGGGAGGCCGTTTTTCTCAACTTTGATGATAACGAGATGGATGGCTTCATGAAATGTGGGAACTCTTTGCAAGGAATAGGGTCATACAACTATGCACCTCGGAAATTATCCTTGGATCTTGAAAATAGGACGACTCCTCCTACAAAACCTTCTATTGAAGAGCCACCTACCTTGGAGTTGAAGCCATTGTCTCCACATCTTTGGTATGAATTTCTTGGCCCTTGTTCTACTTTACCAGTTATTCTTTCCTTTACTTTTGGCTAACGTGCAGGTAGATTCCACATTGGTGGTGCTACAAAAGAAGAAGAAGGCTATTACGTGGACCTGACGGATATTCGGGGTATAAGCCCCGCCTTTTGCATGTATAAGATCAAGTTGGAGGATGGTGCTAAACCATCTATTGAACATCAAAAGAGACTCAATAAGGCTATGCAAGAAGTTTCCAAGAAGGAGATTATCAAGTGGTTGGATGTCGGGTTTGTCTACCCCATCCCCGATAGTTCATGGACTTCTCCGATTCAATGTGTCCCAAAGAAGGGGGGCATGACAGTGGTCACCAATGAAAAGAATGAATTGATTCCTACAAGAACGGTGACCGGTTGAAGGGTGTGTATGGATTACTTCAAGCTCAACAAAGTCACAAGGAAGGATCATTTTCCACTTCCTTTCATATATTAAATGCTCCATTGGCCAGTCGTGCTTTCTATTGCTTTCTTGATGGGTGCTGGGGCTACAACCAAATCCTCGTTACGCCGGAAGAACAAGAAAAAATAACTTTTACATGTCCCTATGGTACTTTTGCTTTCAAGTGGATGCCATTTGGTTTGTGCAATGCACCGGTGACTTTTCAAAGGTGTATGATTGCTATTTTCACGGGCATGGTGGAGGACAACCTTGATGTTTTCATGGATGACTTCTTCGTGGTTGGAGATTCTTTTGATGATTGTCTTGCAAATTTGGACAAAGTTTTGGCTAGATGTGAAGACCAATTTGGTGCTCAATTAGGAAAAATGCTATTTCATGGTCGAGGAAAGTGTTGTCCTTCGCCATAAAATCTCAAGGAATGGAATTGAATTTGACAAGGCAAATATTGAGGTGATTTCTAAGCTTCTACCCCAACTTCGGTAAAAGGTGAGGCCATGCGGGTTTTTACCAGCATTTTAGCAAAGATTTCTCTAAGGTGGTGAACCATTATAAAAGGTTCTTGAGAAGGATTCCAAGTTTAATTTCAATGAGAATTACATAAGAGCTTTTGAATTGTTAAGGCTCAAGTTAACAACTAATCCTATCATCACCGCTCCAAATTGGAGTATGCCTTTTGAACTCATGTGTGATGCAAGTGACATAGCGGTTGGGTCTAGTTTGGGACAACATATCAACAAGATTTTCCATCTAGTCTACTATGCTAGCAAGACCATGAATAGTGCCCAAGTCATCTATATCGTTACAGAGAAAGAGCTCCTTGCTATTGTGTTTGCAATTAAGAAGTTTCGCCCGTACTTGATGGGTGCAAAAGTTATTGTTCACACGGATCATGCGGCTCTTCGTTATCTTATGAGCAAAAAGCACTCCAAAGCTCGGTTGATGAGATGGGTGCTCTTGTTACAAGAATTTAATATTAACATCGAAGATAAGAAAGGTAGTGAAAACCAAGTGGCGGACCACTTGTCTCGTTTGGATGAGGAGGGGAGGCCGCATGATAGTCTTGAAATCAATGACTCCTTCCCCGATGAGCAACTTTTGGAATTTCAATGAAAGAGGTTCCATGGTTTGCGGACTTAGCAAATTTTCTTGTGTGTGGAACTATTCCAGATGAGTTCTCTTCAAGCCAAAGGAAGAAGCTCAAAAGGGATTGTCATGATTATTATTGGGATGAACCATACATTTTCCGGATTTGTGCAGATGGGGTGATTAGGAGGTGTGTACCGGAAGAAGAGCAAGGTGATATTCTTGATGCTTGTCATTCTTCGCCGTATGGTGGTCATCATGGTAGAGCAAGAACAGCAGCCAAAGTGCTCAGTTGCGATTTTTATTGGCCTACTCTTTACAAGGATGCTAGTGAGTTAGTGAAAAGATGTGATGAATGTCAACGGGCCAGTGGAATCTCAAAGAAAAATGAAATGCCTCATAACCATTTTGGAGATTGATATTTTCGATCTGCGGGGCATTGACTTCATGGGCCCTTTTGTGAGTTCTTGTGGAAACACTTACATCTTGGTCGCAGTGGATTATGTGTCCAAATGGGTTGAGGTCGTCACCTTACCAAACAATGAGGCAAGAAGTGTAGTGGCTTTCTTGAAGAAGAATTTTTTCACAAGGTTTGGTACTCCACGTGCAATTATAAGCGATGAGGGATTACTCTTTTGCAACAAGGCGTTTGACACTTTACTTAGCAAGTATGGTGTTACTCACAAAGTCATGACTCCCTATCACCCACAAGCTAGTGCGCAAGTGGAAGTCTCCAACCGGGAGATAAAGAGTATCTTGTCTAAAATAGTGAATGTTAGTCGGACGGATTGGTCCAAGAAGTTTGATGATGCATTATGGACTTATCGGACGGCTTACAAAACACCTATCAGAATATCACTATACCAGTTGTTGTTCGGAAAAACTTGGCATCTTCCGGTGGAACTAGAGCATAAGGAAATGGGGGCTCTAAAGAAGTTGAATCTTGATTAGCATGTAGCCGCTAACTTAAGGGTTGCACATTTGAATGAATTGGAAGAGTTCCGGTACCATGCTTATGAGATTTCGTCCTTGTAAAAAGAAAAGATGAAATATCTTCATGACAAATACATTTGGAACAAAGAGTTCGAGATGGGCGATCTTATATTGTTGTTTAACTCAAGGATGAGGATGTTTCCCGGGAAGCTAAAATCCAAGTGGAGGGGTCCTTTTGAAATCGTTGGTGTGACACCTTTTGGTGCATTAGACTTGAAGAACAAAAACAATGAAGTATTACGAGTCAATGGTCACCAGGTGAAGCACTAATTGGTCAAGGTTGGAGATATCCACGTGATGATAGTCATTCACTTCACTTGAGGGTATTTTGCATCGTGTTGCGACATTAAATCAGGCGCTTCTTGTGAGGCAACCCATGTTCTTTTCCTTTTTCTTTTGTAGTTAGGTGTAATTTGTTTTCTAACTTGATTTGAAGTGTGCTACAGGGATGAGTGTGACTTACAAGAAAGGTGGACAAAAATATGGCAGTGTTCAAGCTTGTGCGGACCGCACTTTATTTGTGCGGACCGCACATCTCTATGTGCCACGGAAGAAGAGCACTGCAGCCGCACATTTCTCTTGCAAACCGCACATTTGAAAGATTCAAAAAGTGTCAAAATACCAACTCTTTGATGTTTGAGCTTGTCAGTGCAGAGGTCGATCTGCGACCGCACGTGAAATCTGCTGCCGCACCTAAAAATGTGCGGACCGTACATTGGGTTCTGAGAATGTCCACCCAGGTGATAGAGTGCGGACCGCACATGAAAATGTGCGGCCGCACTCACTTCTTTCCCCTTCTCAAACAATTGGTATAAATGAACAGCAGACCTCATTTTACACTTTTCCCTCTCTGAACAAAACATTATTGCTCTATTTGATTTTCTTGGGAGATTTTAATTGTCCTACATAATACCACCTTAATTATTCACCAATTGCACTCACTCTATCCGGTATGCTTCAATATCATGTTAAAATTTTTGTGTTAGTTTGAGTTTTAGAATTTTAGTTCTTTTTAGGCCATTTGTTATTAGAGTTCAACTATGTGTCCATGTGAGGTAAATCTGAACTGGGTAAACTTAATACATGCTCTAATGGGTTTGAGTTAGTGTAATTTCGTGCGTTTACCATGTTGAGTCTAGTTGTGCAAGAAATTGAAAAACCCTAAGTAGAAAAAAGTGGTATATTCGTAACTTTTGAAATCTTCGGCCGCACTTGAATTTGTGCCTACCGCAGATATGGAATTGTGGCAACTCAATGATGCAGGGATCTGAGGCCGCAAGATAAAATGCGCGGACCACAGATTTCCCTCTGCAGCCGCAGATCAGCCATTTCTCTGTCATCAGAGACTCAGCATTCTTGAGAGTCAGAAATGCGGCTGCAAGTTAAAATGTGTGAACCGCACTTCCTTTCTGTGGCCGCACAATAGATTTTTGCGGACCGCAACTCCCTTCTGCGGCCGCACATCAAAAATGTGCGGACCACAGATCCTTTTACCTACAGACATGGGTTATATTCATAACCCCACTGTGTCCAATTGTTTCTCCTTTACCTACATAAGTCCTGAATATATTAAACAATGAATTTCAACTCACAATATTCTTTGCTTAGTACAGACAATGATTCGTTCGAGAGGCCGAGGCGACACTTCAAAGGGAAGGGGTGAATCTTCTCGGGGTCAGGATAGAGGTACCTTGCCCCATGGCCAGCCTAAGACGATCAGGAAGAAAACCATAGCCGGCAGAGAGAGAGGTGCATACCTCTCTGAGTCTAGCTCTTATGTCCCATCTAGGGAAATGTCAGAGGGCAGCTTAGCCTCTGTTTAGGAGGAGCATACAGCCACACGGTCGAGGCCACAAGGGAGATACCAACTCAGGGATGAGCCTTCTTCGTGTCACAGCACCTCCGAGGGGTCGGAGAGTGCTAGCCAGGCTTCTGAGCCATCAGCTACACCAGTCACAGAGGCACGGACTATAGAAGATATCCCCGACGATGGTAAAGGGGAGATGGTACATCCACAGGTGTGGAGAGATCAAAGAAGAAGGAAGTCTGGGAAGATAGATTTGTCAACTTGGCTGCCTTCACTGATTTCCATATGTGGTGGCCAGTGAGGTCGGTGACTCTTGAGAGGCAGTTCCTATTGAAAGATTTGGAAACATACAACCCAGCGATCTTGAGGCAATTCAGAGCACGAAAAGGTTTGATGTTGTTCAGAGAGAGTGGAGGATACCAAATAATACCTCGTCTGAGAGTTATATGCCAATGTTGCTCAAATAAAGAAGGGAACGAAGGAGACCAAAGTGCGCAACCTCAAGGTGAGGTTTGATCAGCATACGCTAAATGCATACTTGGGATTCGAGAATGTTGAGCCAAAGGAATATCTGGAGAAATTTGCAATGAAGGAGGAAGTCTGACCTTGGCTAGCTGAGATCTTAGCACCACCAAGGCAACCGCCACCATGGATTACTGTTGGGGTTCCCATCCATCGGAGCACTTTGAGTTTTGAGGCGAAGGGGTGGCAGACTTTTGTTTGTAGCAGAATGGATCCGTGCTAGAATGAGACACATCTTCTTTTTCCGTGGGCTGTTCTTGTGGCTTCCATCATGGCCGGGTACCAAATTAATGTGGGTGCTGTGATGTCGGCCAACATTTCCTTGATAGCACAGTAGGATAGCTCGGCCTACCCTTATCCCAACACTATCATAGAGTACCTCACTGATGCAAAGGTAGAGACGAGATCTTTTGACACCAAGGTGAAGGCGAAGAAGCTATTTGACTGGTATTAACTGATGGATGCGACCAACCCAAAGAAAAAAATCCAGCCTTCTACCACCATAGGCCAGTCTGATAAGCCAGCAGTGGTAGTTTTTGAGACATATGATCTTCCATCCACCTCTACTAAGCCTTCTTCCAGTGCTGCTGTTATACCTCCGCCATCTTCCTCAACTATTACCACAGCCCCTAGGGCAGCTCTGAGACCAGTGCCAATGCCCACAGCTCCACTATATCTGCTCTATGGGTCTTCGAGATATTGGCGAGTCTCAATAACTGGATGCAGACAGCTACTTCAAAGTTGTCTGACTTATCTAGTACTGTTGCAACGCAATCCACTACTCAATCACCATAGGCCCTCTCTGACATTGGTGAGACGCTCAAGAAGATTCTAGACAACCAAAAGACGATCATGGACACCTTGGTACAGCACGGGTCAGTTATTGAGGAGCTGAGAAAGGAAGTGAAGAAGATGACGAAGTCCCACATAAGCAAGAAATCAGTGAACAAGCTCAGAAAGGAGGTGACTAGACTTGCTACAGCTGGAGACATACCTTTCGATATGCTACTTGACCCGCACCAGTCCTCCCCAGATCCATCAGCACCATCTGCATCGGTAGCACCAGCTGGCCTGTCTTGGGATCCAAACCTTGCTACCAACACTACTGAGGCAGTGCATGTGATGTTCGCCACTCCCGCCATGACTAGATATGACGATGATGAGATACAGTTGGTTGACCCTGAGGGAGATGATATTGCTAGGGACACTGAGATGTCCAAGGATCCTTAGAGAGTTGTCTTCACCCTCTATTCTTTCACTCTTATTTTCCTAAGCATTTGGGACAATGCTTACTTTTATTCGAGGGGTGGAGTTTATTTGATACATTGAGACATAAATTTTGGATACATTTGGACTGTTATAATTTGATGATTCTCATTCTTTTCTTATTTGTATTTATCTATCATTAGTAATTTTGTTCATTAGGTTCTTTATTTTTCCATTTTAGTTCTTGTTTTTTTAAGTAGCTTCTTTTTATGCTTTCGTAGATAATAAGCCTTTGATTTTCTTAAGGCCACGGTTCTTTCCAAAGGTAGTTTTTGTGTGAACCGGGTGACTCGTCCCAATGATAGATGGTGTGACAACCTTCTTAAGGGAATGAGTCCGGTTTTATGTTTAGGTAATAATAGTAGTAGTAACAATGAATAAAAAGGCCTAATTAAATCATTCTTGAAGAGTTAATCATGCTTCATTTGGTACCAACACACTTAACTATGTGCTTATGGTTGGAGACAAGGTTTTTGAAAGAAAATAGCTCTAGTTAGTGACTTTATGACTCTTGAGTTGACTTTGGCAATCATCGAGTGATTTATTGGACCATAGTAATCTTTTAACATTAATGTGGTTGTTGTAGGCTCTCGAATCTATCCTCTTTTATGATCTAGTTGCGTGAGGGGTGAGATGAATTGTTGCTAGTCCAAGTATCCGTGCGAATGGTCTAGAACTTACACCGAATGTGCTTCAAGGAAAAATCCTAAATTTTGCTTGGTTTGATAAGTGATTGTAGGCTTTCCTTGGCACATTTGAGCTTTATATTACCAATCAATGTCATTATCCCTAGTCAACCCCCTTTGAGCCTCTAGGCTTTCTCATTTGATAACCATGTTCTAAGTCTTTAACCGTTTTATCATGACCCTCTCTTGGCATCCGGACTTTCCTTAACACTCTTGTGAAGTAAGTGGATTAAATAAGTTTGGGGGAGAGATGAGGAATTTGAAAACGGTATCAAGGCACAAAAAGAGAAAAGAAAAAATCTCTATAAGAAGAGAAGGCAAGAAAAGAAAAAGAACAAAAAGAAAAATGCAAAAAAGAGAATAAGTGGAAAGGTTGATGGATTCAAAAAACGGTACTGATCCTAACATGAGCATCAAAAGGGAAAAAAAGAAAGAAATGAACAAGAAAGAATGATGTCAAGTCTCTCTAGCCCCCAATAAAAAGAAAATGCCTCTAAGAATTGGTAATTGTGACCGAGAAATGAAAATGTGGAGTGCTTAAGGAAAGGTGTAACCACTCACCCATATGATATCCTACGCTAATCCAAAAGCCTTCATTACAACCCAAAAGAAATCCTACTTGATTTCTAACCGAGTGAGCTTACATTAGTGGTGATCTACATGAGGGGCAAGCCTATGGTACTTGAAGCCGTACTTGTGACATTCTCTTCTGAGAGAAGAGTGAACCTTTCATGAATCTTAAGATTGAGTGCTAACTTTTTAGGTGAGCTTGGCAAATGGAAAGTAGAGGAGGAAGATTTTGGAGTCCACCATGACCTACATGATAGAACAAGAGTCCTTGATGAGTAAAGTCAATTCTTGAAGGTCAAATGTCACAATAGAACTATACGTGCATGAATATTTGACTTGTCACCTTGTTGATAATGCATGAGTAGTGTGGGTAATTGTTGGTCCCAACTGAGTATGAATGGATCACTATTGACTCGCTAAAATGACCATTAACTTTGAGGAGGTGGGAACTAATTTATTTTCCTGAGGACAAACAAAGACTTAAGTTTGGGGGATTTGATAAGTGTGGATTTTGGCCACTTATTAGCACATTTTGGCTTCTATTTTAGTTCAAAAGTATTAATTTATGTTCCCAACACTAATCAAAGTGTTGAAATTGCTGGAATGTTGGAAATTTGGGCTCTCATGAAGATACCCGACTCAAAAAGGAGTGTTTTGGCGCACAAGGCAAGAAGGGGCGCAGCACACAAGAAGTTTGGTCCGCAGAGGTATTTCTATGGCCGCAGAAGCAATTGCAGAATGCAGTTCGCTCTACGATCACGGAACCAGTAAAGAAGCCCAGCAGACTTCAACCAGAAGTGCGAACCGCACATGAATTATGCTGCCGTAGAACAGGGTCTGCACTGACAAATATTCAAAAGTTCAGAGAGTGTGCAATTTACAAGGACTTGAAGCCTTGCCTAAAGTGCGGACCGCACAAGAATTGTGCGGCTGTAGAAGCTGACTTGCAACCGTAGACCAAATTGTGCGACTGCAAAATCCAAGTCTCTGCAAGAACAAGCAATGTGCAGACCGCACATGGAATTGTGCGGCCGCAGAACCTCCCCAGCGGCATTTTTGTCAGCGAATTTTAGGCCACTATAAATAGACGGGAATCCCATTTTTAGGTCAAGATTTGAAATTTGAGCAGTTGTAGCCATTGTATTTTGCTATTTCAGGAAGTTTATGAATATTTTGGGATATAAACATCTTATCATTTTAATCTTAGATTATGAGTATAATTACTATTTCTTTTGTGTTTTCTTCACTTTTCACTATGAGTAGCTAGACTTTTATTAGGGTTGTGACCCAACACTAGTGTGTAAAGTTTATGGGTATTTAATTTGATGCTTTTTTATGAGTGGGTGTTGATTATTTAGCCTTGTTTATGCTTTAATTCTAGAATTAATAGTTTCAAACATTGATTCATGCCTTTTTGACTTGGTCTGTACTTGAGAAAGAGGGACCTAGTCTAGGAAAGCTTGGCTAACAAGAAATTGGGCTAATTAAGGATTTGATTAGCCTAATTAAAGGGTTTTAATTAGAGATACAGAACACCCAACTTGAGCTCATATCAACTATTTAGCTTGACACCCACTTTGGCTTGAGAAAGCCAAATTTGGCAAAATCGCTTTATGACTGAGAGGTCTTGAGTGGGTAACTCAGAGTTGAGAGCTATACTACACCCCGATTAATAAAATAAGTGTTAACGTACTTAACCCATTAGGCAAACACCTAGGTGAAGGTCACATCCTTAGGCTTTTTAACCGTTTGGTAAAAACAACAAAAACAATCATTCGCTTTCTAGTTTCTCCCCATTAGTTTATAATTGTTAGTGATAATTTAGAAGTAGAAAAGAAAATCTGTTGTTTGGAAGTACAATTTAGTTATTCCATCTGCTTTCATCAAGTACATACCCTAACTCCCATATTAAACTCCCTGTGGAAATCAACCCCGAATGTTGTTGGGTACTATTCTTCCAACGACTGTTTCCACTCACTATTGAGTGCGGATTTGACTTGAACCAGGTAACCGGGTAGAGCTCAGCACAGCCTTTAATATGCAGACCGACGGGAAGTCAGAGCGGATAGTTCAGATCCTGGAGGATACGCTTAGAGCATGTGTGATTGACTTGGGAGGGCAGTGGGATTGATTCTTGCCTTTGGACGAGTTTTCGTATAATAATAGTTACCAATCCAGCATCGAGTTGGATCCATTTGAGGCTTAATGGTCGGTGATGTGGCTCGCCTATCGGATGGTTTGAGCCCGATGAGGCTAGATTATATGGCACTGATTTAGTGAAGGATGCCTTGGAAAGGGTAAAGTTAATACAGGAGCGACTTCGCACAACACAACCCAGACAGAAGAGTTACGCGGATCATAATGCATGTGATTTATCATTTATGGTGGGTGAAAAGGTTCTCTTGAAAGCCTCACTGATGAAGGATATCATGAGGTTCAAGAAGAAGGGCAAGTTGAGCCTAAGGTTTATTGGCCCATTTGAGGTATTGAGGCGAGTTGGGGAGGTTGCTTCGGAGCTTACATTGCCACCCAGTCTATCGGGAGTTCATCCGGTTTTTTATGTGTCTATGCTCTGGAAGTACCATGCTGATAGGTCACATGTGTTGGATTATAACATGGTTTAACAAGATGAGAGCTTGGGTTATGAGGAGGAGCCAGTTGCCATTATTGACAGGCAGGTTTGCCAGTTGAGGTCTAAAATGATTGTGGCAGTAAAGGTCCAGTGGAGGGTTCAACCAGTCAAGGAGGTGACTTGGGAGACCGAGGAGGACATGCAGAGTAGATATCCACACTTATTCATCACTCCAGGTATGATTCTAGACCAATTCGAGGACGAACATTTGTTTAAGAGGCGGAGAATGTAACGACCTGACCGGTCGTTTTGCTTTCTAGATCCTCGTTCCCCTAATTAAGACTCCCCTTATGTGCTTTTTATGTTTTATGACTTGCAGGGATGGCTGGTTTGGGTTTGAAAGGGTTCGGGTTGAAATCGGAACACTTGGTTCCTTATTAGTGTCCTAAGACGCCCAAGTATGACTTGAATCAACATTTTTAGTAAATAACCTTAGAACCGGCATTTATGGATCCAATAGGTTTGTATGAAAATTTTGGACTTAGGCGTATGTTCGGATCGAGTTTCGGGTGATCGGGGAGTGTTTCGTCGCTTAATGTTGAAAGTTGACGCATTGAAGGTTTTCAAGTTTTTTAAATTTTGTTTGAAGTAAACTTTGGTGTTATTGAGGTTCGTTTGGGATTATGAGCTTGGGAATAGGTTTGTATGGTGATTTATGACTTGTACTCAAAATTTGGTGTCATTCCGAGTTGTCTAAGTAAGATTCGACGCGTTCGGAGCTAGTTAAAAAGTTTAAAGTTCATAAGATGATTCAATTTGGTTTTGGGGTGCGATTTTTAGTGACAATGTTGTTTTATGTGCTCCGAGGGTTTGAGCAGATCTATTTTATGTTTAAGAACTTGTTGGTATGCTTGGACGAGATCCCCAGGGGACTCGGGTGCTATTCGGATGATGTGGGGAACATGTTTGAACTTAGAAGATTGCTGAAGGCTGCTGGGATCTAGTGTTTTCGCACCTGCGAAGTATTGGCCGCATGTACGGCGCTGCAAAAGCGGCAGACTAGCCGTAGGTGTGAACTTTGGCTAAGTGGGTTGAGCACGCAGGTGCGGACAAGGGAGCGCATGTGCACAGCCACAGAAGCGACCAAGGGCTGCAGGTACGAGGGCACGACTGCATCTGCGAGCCCGCAGATGCGAAGAAGGCATCGCAGAAGTGGAAGAGGGCCGGTTGGGCTAGAGTCGCAGATGCGAAAATATTCCGCAAGTGCGTATCCGCAGAAGCGAAAATCCCTAGGCAGAGAGCCTTGTTTTAAATCGGGACTTAGGTTCATTTCTCTCATTTTCACTTTGGGTGAGCCGATTTTGGAGCTTTTGGAGAGGGATTTTTCACCTATCATTGTAAGGTAAGTAATTACTACTTTATGTGACTTTAATACACGGATTTTGGGTAGATTTTAACATGTAATTTGTGAAAACTTTTAGGAGTTTGTTGATAAACCTATATTTTGATAAAAATGGAATTAGACAACGAAAATGATTATAGAATTGAGTAGAAATTATATATTTGTGTTCGTGAAGTTATGAAAAATATTTATTTATAAAAAATTTCGAAATCCGGGCATACGGGCCCGTGGGTGAATTTTAGGACCCTTCCAATTTGGGTTGGGTAATTATACAAATAGTGAAATTATAAACTTTTGAGCATATATTGATTTGTTTGTACTACATTTGGGTAGTTTCGGATTGTGTGGCACCGATTTGAGGCTTTTCGTGTGAATTGTGGACAGGGAAGAGAACTTGGAAATGAGGTAAGTTTCTTGTCTAACCTTGTAAGAGGGAATTATCCTCGTAGGTGTTATAAATGGTTGTTTGCTAATAATTGCGGGTGCTACATGTGCACGCTGTGATGAGAGTCCGCCCCTAGCTAAAATCATGCTTATGTCCGAGTAGTTTTAGGAATCTACCATGTATTACTTGTATTATTTCACCCAACTTGTTAGTTTAATTACTCAAATTATGATTAAAATTGAAGAAAGGATTTGGAAAGAGTGAGCTTCATTACTTTGAGTTTTGGCAGATTACTTGACTGTTAGTGGAGATTACTCCTTCTTTGAGTATTATTCTTATGTAGTGTCACGACCCAAAATTCAACTAGTCATGATGGAACCTAACCCAACCCGCTAGGTGAACCAATTAGCAACGATCAAATTCAAATGAGATTCATTAAGAGAAGAAATGATAATATAACTGTGCTTTTATACAAAGAATTCCCAAGGACTGGTAGTACAAATTATGAGCTTCTAAGATTTAAAGTTTACAAAGCTGGATAGAAATAAATGCATCATCTGTTTGAAATATACATGAACAGATTAATAATTCTAAAGCTACCAAGAACAAAAGGCAGCAATGACCAGTACGTAGGTAGATCTTCAATGCTAGCTCCCGCCATACAAAGCAACATCAGCATCAAAAATCTGCATGCAAGGTGCAAAAGTGTAGTATGAGTACAACCGACCCCATGTACTCAATAAGTAACAAACTTAGCCTTAGGTTGAAAGTAGTGACGAGCTGGGACAAAGGTCGGAGTCCAAGACCAATAGCCAACAACAGTTCATAACGATATAATAAAAGTGATAAAAGAAATAACTCAGAGATATGATGCTCAGCTCGTTAACAGTTACGAAAAAAATAGTCATGCTTTTCAGGTATAATAGTAAAACCCAAATCCTTCACCGAAATCACCAAAATATGAGTGATTCGAAAAAACTGTGATTATTTCCAAAACCTTTCAACAATAAATAAGATGTTTCATTATTAGATAGCATGAGGAAAGTACTTATCTATGCCTACATATCATTGTGCACGTGAAATCATGAATGTCACCAAAACCACCTAGCATGAGAAAATGCATCTCTATGCATGTATGTCAAGTATGCATGTCAAATGCAATGCATCACATTGATGAATTCATGTACTCTCACTCTCAGAGTACTCAATCTCACTATCTCACACTTTCCACTCATCACGCTCAATCACTCGACACGCTCAGTCACTAGGCACTGAACAGCGCAAATCCAGCCATCAACACTCTCAGTCACTCAGCACTGTACAGGGCAGATCCAGCCCAAATGAATCAATAGCAACTGCCTCACTGTGGGTGTGCAGACTCCAGAGGGGCAGATCCAGCCCAAGCACTATAATAAGTCAATCATGGCATGAATCAAATAAAGCATGTTGCGACATGCAGCCCGATTCCATCATGAGTCAATAATACCTGCTGCGGTGTGCAACCCGATCCTATCAATATCACTCACAATCCAGCTCTTATGCCTCAACTCAGTCATCAATCACTCCAGTCTCTCAGGCTCACAATGTCATGAAAATCAGCCCAAAACTGATGATATGATGTATCAATAAATGGAAATAGAGACTAAGATATGATATGCAAATGAATGAGTATGACTGAGTATGTAATTGCAATGTAAGCAAATAACTCAACAGCAGAAATGACCTCAGTGGGTCTCAACAGAATAAGCATATATCCTAGACATGGTTTCTAACATGGATCACAGCTCAATTACTCTAGCACGTAGAAATTTCATGAATAGAAACAAGATTAGGTCATTACACAGTACCACAGAATCAATCGAGTCATAATTCACACGGTGCACGCCCACACGCCCACACGCCCGTCACCTAGCATGTGCTTCACCTCAACACCAAACACATATCACGTAGATTTAGGGGTTCATACCCTCAGCACCAAGTTTAGAAGTGTTACTTACCTCGAACAAGCCAAATCCAATACTGAGCAAGCCAAATGATACTCCAAAATGCCATCTCGCGCGTACTGACCTTCGAACGGATCGAAACTAACCAAAAGCATCTCAAATACATCAAATAATGCCTAAGGAAACAATTCCAAATGATAAAGGTCGAATCTTTAATCAAAAGCCCAAAGTCAACCAAACAATCAAACCTGGGCCCGCACCTCGGAACCCGACAAAACTTACAAAATCTGACAACCCATTCGATTACGAGTCCAACCATACTAGTTATATGACTCTGAGTCGATGTTCAAAACTCAAAAACTCACTCTATGAAGCTTTAGACAAAAAAACCCCCAATTTTTCTCTTTGAAATCAATAATCACATGCCGAAAACAAAGAATAATTCATGAAATATAATCACAAGCGAGCCAAGAATGCTTACCACAATCGATGTGGTGAAATTCCTCTCCAAACTGAGCTCCAAGTCTCAAGACGGTGAATAAAACGACCAACCCTCGAAATTGTAGGCTCTGCCCAGCACTGTTCGCATCTGCGACAACATTTACGCTTTTGCAACCACAACTAACCAGCCGACCCCTCACACCAGCGAAACAATTTTCCGCTTCTGCGACATCGTAGGTGTGAGCTCCTCTTCGCTCCTATGCAAAACCTCACTTATGCGCCCATGACAATCGCTTCTGTGAAGCCGCAGATGCGACTCAAATTCTGCATCTGCGAAGACTCCAAGTCCAGCCTTCTCCCGCTTCTGCAATGAACCTCCCGCATCTGCGAAGTCGCTTCTGCGACCAATACTCCGAAGATGCGGCTACACCAGCACTAGAAATCTTCAGCAATTCAACAAGAGTAAAAATGATCCAAACCTCGTCTGAAACTCATCCGAGTAACTCAGGACCCTCTCTGAATATACCAACAAATCCCATAACATAACACGGACCTACTCGAGACCTCAAATCACACATAACGACATTGAAACGATGAATCGCACCTCAATTCAAACATAATGAACTTTAAATTTTCAACTTCCAAATCTCGTGTCGAAACATATCAATTCAGAATGAACCCAAAATTTTCACACAAGTCAAATGAAATAACGAAGCTATTCAAATTCTCGGAACCACAATCCGAATCTGATGTCTTCAAAGTCAACTCTCGGTCAAACTTATGAACTTTTCAAACCTTCAAATTTTAACTTTCGCCAATTAGCACCAAAACCTTCTAGAAATATCCAAATGCAATTACGGGCATACGCCCAAGTCCAAAATCACCATCCGTACCTAACGGAACCATCAAAACTTCAATCCGATGTCGAATACTAAAAAGCCAAACTTGGTCAACTCTTTCAAATTTAAAGCTTCAAACATGAAATTCATTCTTCCAAACCGATTTCGAATAACCCAAATACCAAAACCGACACACAAGTCATAATACATCATATGATGTTGCTCAAGGCTTCAAATAGTTGAACGGGATGCAAATGCTCAAAACGGTCGGCTGGGTCGTTACATTCTCCCTCACTTAAACATATGTTCATCCTCGAACGTTCCAAGAGAGGTTCCAAAGCCATCAAATCAACACGTAACCTTACCATGCACATACCCCAGGGTGATCCCACGTCACCCTTTTCCACATAGGCCCGACAACACAACATAACTGAAGATCCTTACTTCAACCTTAATCCGTAAACCTCATAATCCAATTCCTAACATCCAAAATTCCTACAAGATTCGAATCTCGCATTTACACACTGTATAAATCTGAACAAGCTATATCGAGCCATAACCTTAACCCAAGATGTAATCACATGAGATACCACATAACTCGCATACTCGTAGCAATAATTCCCGATCACAGTAGCTGCTCTAAACAAACCAAATACCGGTAATAAACCTCATATCAAACAAAACCTCGTTCAAAATCTTCGTACACTGCCAATGATGAAAGAAACATACAAAAACTCATATCCGCTCATCAGATCAACAAGTCATGGAGTTCTCTCGCGTAACTAGAACCATAGCCCAAATTCTAAGCTGACTTCCGATATTACTCTTCCAAACACACCGTAAACAAATTTGACAGCAATCACCTCAGGCCCAAAGACTTCATCTCATCAAATACAAGTTATTCGATCGACATGTCACAACAATCCTATATAGAGCCACATACCATGCAGTCCGTGCACTAACGAAGAATAACTCAAATACACCCAATGATGGAAAGAGATTGGAAATGAAAAAACCATCCCGCCAGCTCAACAGATACAACCACGAAGCGCCATGCTATCGATCCACCACACAAGGGTAAACATAACACACGAAATAAGCACAAAGGATTATATCTTAGCATAACGTCGATGCGATGCATGACCCAATCCGGACACCGGTCCATATGAAATACCTCAAGCCACAATGCTTAAAATCAACAACCACACGCAATTCGACATCACGTACGCAAGTGCATAACCATAACCAAGGCACAATCAACCATTCAACACCCAAATAACCATCTCACTCAGATTCCGGATACAAGGCTTGTATAGAACCACATCATGCGTGCATATAACCAACAAATCACAACCTCTCGTAGCATAGAACAGTAACACAAAGAACATAACAGAACACGGACAAGCTCACTCTAACTGAATAACACACCTTTCTGCAATAACAGTGCAGTCAACAAATCCGACTCGGTGTAGGATACACATCCTCATTGGGCCTACCAATGAGCCCCCAAATCATCTACGGTCATCCCTTCCCTCCAAAAGTCCACAATTATCTAACCATAACACGTACTACCATCTAGCTAACTTTAGCCACATCTTCATAATCCACAACCCGGAGACAATCTGCATTTGAGAACTCCCAGTCTCCAAATCCATACAACACCTGAATCACCATAGTCAACCCCAACTCCATCACTTGAATGACTAACACGTCCCTCATACATAATCATCCCCATGAAAAATACTTCTATAATTCTTCTATGCCACATAGAAAAATCTGAACATCAGTAGTCTATCAACCAGGCGAGTACCGCAATACCAATGAAGCATCCGTAAGTCAAAACATAATGCACCTTCAGAAATGCGCACCCTTCTCAAGTAATACCAAGTAGTTATAGCCTCTAGTGAAACATCAGAAACTATCCATGTTGTCTAAAATTCCTGACCTTCCCTTCCAAAACTGAGTTGCGACCTTGCACATACAAATCTTAATCCCACGGGACGTGCTGCATCTATCATGCCATCATATGAAAAGCACGAGAATCTCATAATCAACTCTGAGTCACCAATAGAATACATGCCCTATCAGTCAGAAACCTTTTATTTGATCCCATCCAGGAGAAAATAATAACACGCAACATGCTCCTTATGTCGGTAGGAAATATCCATCTCAAATCGTGATAGAACCCATCGAGAACTCTTCGAAACCCATTTGCACATAACCAAGCCATCAGAACTGAATCTCTCTAGCTCAACCAAGCCACACGGATCGCCAAACCCAAGAGTATTGCCCCAAAACACCTATAGAGACTCACCACATAATAAGTACCCAAAGAACCGATCATATCCTTTACCGTGCTGATCTAACCTATTACCAAGTTGTCCTATTTCTCCAAGTTCCTTCCGAATTACCCTCAAGTTGGCACTTCCCCTTGCCAGAACACCATGATCCTTACCCCAAACTCACCACAAGAGATCCTAGCATAAAACCACACTGTCGTAAGGCCCATAAGCCATTATATTCCCTCTTAAGCACCCTAAAAGTACCACAACCGAGACTCTCACTCTAAAGAGACCTTCTGTGAATCAAAAGTTGTTTCCTTCACCTTTCTAACACTGAAATGTAGAATCCATTATGATATAGAAATACCGCAAGTCCCGACACCATCCAATGTAAATCTTAGATTCTAGCTATATACAAACCCGAATAAATTCTCAATCGCTATATATAAATCTTGAATCCATTAGAACCTTCTCGTGAGTCATCTACTATGCTCAAATCTCAATTTCACCACCCAAACGGGCCGAACGACCTATGCCCCATTAGCACGACAACACCCAAAGAAACAACCTCTCCTTAATGCAATCGAGCAAATTCCTACTCCATGCACACTATATCTTCCACGAATAACAACTCAATCATTCCATGATTCCCATAATACCCATAAAGTGCAATACATTATGCATCTCGAAATTTCCTTGCTTAAGTCATTCTCAAAACCAGCTTCCGCAAGTCATAACAAACCCAGCACAAAATATAATTCCGAAGGGCAGTTTTGGGCGCATTATGCAACCGCAGAATAGGTCTGCGGATCGCAGACTGGTCGTAGAGTGAGGCAGGGGTGCCCAGTTTCGGAGGACCATTGGTCCATTTTGCAAACCGCAGAAGCATTATGCGGTTGCATATGCGTCCGCAAATCTGTGTCGGGGCTTCATTTTTCTAATTTTTTTACCCGACATTATTTTGATTAAAAGCCCTTGGGGCTTATTTTGAAAGAGAAATATGATATTTTAGAGAGAAGGGAGAGTTTTCTAGAGAGAGAGGGGAGGAAACCTTAGGCTAATTGTTCATCAATTATTGCTCAAGACGTGGAGAATTCGCAAGGAAAACTCACAAGGTCTTCATCCAAGAGGTAAGGTTCTAACCTTAGTCTTTGATTTCAAGTTTAGGTAGAAGATGGGTAATTGAGAGTATGATTCTAGGGTATGAGAGTTTTTATTTATGCATGCATGTAGCTATGAGGATGGTAGGCAGGTAATTGAACTAATATGAGTAAACTCTTGGTATTGAATTAGTTGTGGAGTGAAGGAAATCTTGTGGAAGAACCTTGTAATCGAATCCACACGCCTAGTGTTTGATTAAATGCTCAAATGAGCTGAAACCATGAATATCTTCCTAATTTTGTGTTCAATTTTTCCATGTCTCTAAATAGATTGAGGTTGCTAGGATATTTGGAATTGTGCAGTGAATTAGGGAAAGCTCAAAGCAAGGTATGAAGTCTAAACTCTTCTTCTAGTATCGGAATTCCTGAATCCTTGCAAAATTCTATCATGTGTAGTCGAACTTGAAACGCTATTGATGTGGGGTATTCAAACTAGTAAAATTGATTCCCGATTGGTATAACGTGTTAGAACCCTCGTGTGTTAATGATTCTCTATTTTTGACTTAATATGTTATACCCCTTTTTAGGAAGAAGATCTTTGTATGAAATCAATGCGATTAAGCACTTACTTCTCATATGATGAGACCCTATGAACTTACACTTGCTAAGGCCAAAGGTGCCAAATGATTGATTTAAAGGGGAACTCTCTTATATAAACTATTATCATTTTGGGAATCTGAAGTGTGGCATTGTGAATACACCTCCACCCGTATATATTGGGGTGAGGCGGTAGGGCCGCTTGGTGTAGAGTTTTCGGTATTGTGATTGCACATCCACCCGCATACGTTGGGATGAGGCGGCAGGGCCACTTTGTGTAGAGTTGTGGTGTTGTGAATACACCTCCACCCGCATACATCAGGGTGAGGTGGCAGGGCTACTTTGTATAGAGTTTGTGGCATGGTGAATGCACCTCCACCCGCATGCATTGGGGTGAGGCGCCAGGGCCGCTTGGTGTAGAGTCTCTGGTATCGTGATTGCACATCCACCCGCATATGTCGGGGTGAGGCGGCAGGGCTGCTTTGTGTAAAGGTAGTTGTAGAGGATCCCTGACTTATGAATTTATAAATGTTATTGAAAGATCTTAATAAATTTGCTATGGCTTTAGCGGCTAACTAAGCCTTTTTTTGTTACCACGATTCATCATATTCATGTTGTATTTCCAAGTCCTTGCATAGGTGTTTGGTTTTTTGTACTAGTACTACTCAACTTGTACTAACGTCCCTTCTGCCGGGGGGCGCTGCATCTTTAATAGATACAAGTGGTTCCATAGCATGTGGTATTGATCAGTGATAGCAGCACATCCTGTCCTCAGCTGACTTGGTGAGCCCCACTTCATTCCGGGGTCCTGCATCTCTTGTTCCATGTACATAGTGTTTTGAGGTATAGTCGGAGCCTTGTTGACGGCACTATCGTAGTACTCTTTTGTTTCTATTAGAGGATCCATAGACATAGTGTGGGTTGTATCCATTTTTGGAAAGGTTAAACTAAAAATGTTGTAATTGTATCATTGGTTCCACTTTAACTATGATTGTACAATGTACTATTTAGCAGACTTTTTAACGACGTAACTAATGAAAATGAACTAGCGTTATTCTCATGACCTCTTACTGTCTAATTAATGAAATGTATTCTTCTCTTTATTCATGGGTGAGTTGGGTAGAAGGTATTGTAAAGGCTTTCTTGACCGGGGTATCTCAGTTGAGCGCTGGTCGCGCTCCCCGAGGTCGGGGTGTGAGAAACTCATCGATAGCAGACTCCCCCACTTGGCTCAAAGCCATGGAATAAAACATCTGATAATTTAAAGTAGCCATACGCCATTACTGCCATAATGCCGCAGTGAGTTTAAACTAAATTCTTCATAAGTTCATGTAACACAAACCATCCAATACCTCAAACCATCTGCAAATCTCACATTCATCCTCGTGACAGTCAGGTCAACTACTACAACCAATCTAAACATAATTGCACAAATATAACCCATTAGTAGAAAAGAAAGCCTCCACACAACATCATAATGATCATACATCCGTAGATTACCCCTCAGGTGTTAATACACCTGCTTTGACTCAAACTGATATCCTTCTATACCCTTTTTACAGCCATGACTACTACGCAATCACTCAATCTTCTTGAGTCTGAACCCATCAACAAGACATGAGAATCTAATTCCTTCCACAATTAAACAACATGAAAGATCCTTCAATACACTCATAACTCGAAACTATACATCACATCAAGACGAAAATCAAGCACCCAAAGTCCTTTTTACATCTCAAGAAAACTCTGCTCATCACATCCAAACCATCTAAACACAGCCCACAGTCACATCATACTCATCATTTAGTCATCCAACCACTCATCGGGCCATAAATTCCACTAATAGGGACACTACCGAAATTATAAGTCCAAAAGCTTATACTCACAAAACTGAAACTACCGAGCCTAAACTGCGGTCTAAACCTGGCGTCAAGTCCTCCAGAAAGGCCCATCACCAAAACACCAGAAATGTATCTCGCACCTCATCCATGAAATCACAAGTCATCGATGCATAGCTAATACCGAGCGTTCACGTACGTATATGAGTGAGTGGATGGAATTCAAAGCGATACACTTCAAGCTGGATCAATGCCGCACGATAAGGAAAGAAAGATGAGAAGTTTATCCTAAATTTACTGTAACCTCTCGAAGATAGGTATGGATGTCATTATACCGATCCGCAAGATTATACTAAACACTTGCTCATGACTTGTAGAACTATGAACCTAGAGCTCTGATACCAACTTGTCACGACCCAAAATCCAACTAGTCATGATGGCACCTGACCTAACCCGCTAGGTAAGCCAATTAGCAACGATCAAATTCAAATAAGATTTATTAAGAGAAGAAATGATAATACAACTGTACTTTTATACAAAGAATTCCCAAGGACTGGTAGCACAAATCATGAGCTTCTAAGATTTAAAGTTTACAAAGCTGGTATGAAATAAATGCATCATCGATTTGAAATATACATGAACAAATTAATAATTCTAAAGCTACCAAGAACAAAAGGCAGCAATGACGGGAACGCAGGTACGTCTTCAATGCCAGCTCCCGCCGTACACAGCATCATTAGCATCAAAAATATGCATGCAAGGTGCATAAGGGTAGTATGAGTACAACCGACCCCATGTACTCAATAAGTAACAAATCTAAACCTTAGGTTGAAAGTAGTGACGAGCTGGGACAAAGGTCGGAGTCCAACACCAATAGCCAATAACAATTCATAACAATATAATAAAAGTGATAAAAGTAATAACTCAGAGATGTGATGCACAGCTCATTAACAGTTACGAAAAATAATAGCCATTCTTTTCAGTTATAAAAGTAAAACCCAAATCCATCACCGAGATCACCAAAATTCGGAAAAACTGTGATTTTTCCCAAACTTTCAACAACAAATAAGATGTTTCATTATATGATAGCATGAGGAAAGTACTTATCTATGCCTACATATCAGTGTGCACGTGAAATCATAAATGTCACCAAAACCACGTAGCATGAGGAAATGCATCTCTATGTCTGTATGTCAAGTGTGCACGTCAAATGCAATGCATCACAGTGATGAACTCATGTACACACACTCTCAGAGTAATCAATCTCACTGTCTCACACTGTCCACTCATCACGCTCAATCACTCGACACACTCAGTCACTCAGCATTGAACTGGGCAGATCCACCCCTTAACGCTCTCAGTCACTCAGCAATGTACAGGGGAGATCCAGCCCCAATAAATCAATAGCAACTACGCTCACTGTGGGTGTGCAGACTCCGGAGGGGCAGATCCATCCCAAGCGCTATAATAAGCCAATCATGGAATGAATTAATAAAGCATGTTGTAGCGTGCAGCCCGATTCCATCATGAGTAAATAATACATGTTTGCGGCGTGCAGCCCAATCCCATCGATATCACTCAGAATCTGGCTATTAGGCCTTAACTCAGTCATCAATCTCTCTAGTCTCTCGGGCTCACGATGTCATGAAAATCAGCCAAAAAATAATGATATGATGTATCAATAAATGGCAACAGAGATTAAGATATGATATGCAAATGAATGAGTATGACTGAGTGTGTAATTGCAATGTAAGCAAATAACTCAATAGCATAAATGACCTCATTGGGTCTCAACGGGATAAGCATATACCCTAGACATGGATTCTGACATGGATTACAGCTCAATTACTCTAGCACGTGAAAATTTTATGAATACAAACAAGATTAGGTCACTGCACAGTACCACGTAATCAATCGAGTCATATTCCACACGGTGTATGCCTAGACGTCCGTCACCTAGCATGTGCGTCACCTCAACACCAAATGCATATCATGTAGATTCAGGGTTTCATACCCTTAGCATCAAGTTTAGAAGTGTTACTTACCTCGAACAAGCCAAATCCAATACCGAGCAAGCCAAACGATACTCCAAAAATGTCATCCCGCGCGTATCAACCTTCGAACAGCTCGAAACTAGCCAAAAGCAACTCAAATACATCAAATAATGCCTAAAGAAACAATTCCAAATGATAAAGGTCGAATCTTTAATCAAAAGCTCAAATTCAACCAAAAAGTCAAACCTGGGCTAGCACCTCGGAACTCGACAAACCTCACAAATTTCAGCAACCCATTCAATTAGGAGTCCAACCATACTAGTTTCACTCAATCTAACTCTGTATCGATGGTCAAAACTCAAAAATTCACTCTATGAAACATTAGATAAAAACACACAATTTTTCTCTTTAAAATCAATAATCATACGCCGAAAACAAAGATTAATTCAGAAATATAATCACAAGCGAGCCAAGAATTCTTATCCCAATCTGAGTGGTGAAATTCCTCTCCAACCGAGCTCCAAGTGTCAAGAATGTATTTCAAAATGAACAACTCTCAAAATTAAAGGTTCTACCCAGCACTGTTCGCATCTGCGAAGAGAATAGCTGCTTCTGCGGCATCGTTTCTGCGACATCATTTATGATTCTATGACCACAACTAACCAGCCGAATAATTTTTTGCGGAATAATTTTTTGCTTCTGCGACATCGCAGGTGCGAGCTCCTCTTCGATCCTGCACAACACCTCGCTTCTGCGCCCATGACAATTGCTTCTGCGAAGTCGCATAGGCAACTCAAATTCTGCATCTGCGAAGACTCTAAGCCAAGTCTTTTCCCGCTTTTGCGATGAACCTCCCGCATCTATGAAGTCGCTTCTGCAACCAATACTCCCCAGATGCAGCTACAGAAGCACCAAAAATCTTCAGCAATGCAACAAGAGGAAATATGATATGAACCTCGTCTGAAACTCATCCGAGCCACTTGGGACCCCATCCGAATATACCAACAAGTCTCATAACATAACACGGACCTACTTGAGACCTCAAATCACACATAACGACATCGAAATGATGAATCACACCTCAAATTCAAATGTAATCAACTTTATATTTTTAACTTCCAAATCTCGTGCCGAAACATATCAAATCAATCCGAAATGAACCCAAAATTTGCACACAAGTCACAAATGACATAGTGAAGCTACTCAAATTTCCAGAACCACAATTCGAATCTGATATCTTCAAAGTTAACTCTCGGTCAAACTTATGAAATTTTCAAACCTTCAAATTTTCAACTTTCGCCAATTCGTGCCAAAACCTAGAAATATCCAAATGCAAATCCGGGCATATGCCCGAGTCCAACATCACCATCTGGACCTAACGAAACTATCAAAACTCCTCCAAAATCACCATCTGGACCTAACGAAACTATCAAAACTCCAATCTGAGGCCAAATACTAAAAATTCAAACTTGGTCAACTCTTCCAACTTTAAAGCTTCAAACATGAACTTCAATCTTCGAAATCAATTCCGCATAACCTGAAAACCAAAATCGATGATTCACACAAGTCATAATACATCATACGATGCTTCTCAAGGCTTCAAATAGCTTAACCGGATGCAAATTCTCAAAATGACCAGCTAGTTCATTACATATAGTAGTCGTTAGCTCTTCCTGTGGATCGGGCCGAACACCTCAGTAGTATATTAAATGCATCTATGGTTCGCGCCGGTCGACCCTCAGCAGTGTGCACTCTATTCTGGATGGGGCTGTACGACCTTGGCATAACTCGTGTGTGATATTGCTCGAAGTCTCATTATACTTGATATTTCTTCCTGATATGAGACTAGAAAATTATTTGGTGGCTCTTATGTGTTAAATACTTGGCCTATGATAGTTGGAAACTTTAAATTAATATTATATTTAAGAATTATAAATTCTTGTTTCTTATCTCACTATTGTTGATGTATTTCGTTCCTACTTATAATTTTTATCTTTTATTTATTGACCCTTAGTAAGTATCGATGTCAACCCCTCATCAGTACTTCTTCGAGGTTAGACTAGATACTTATTGTGTACATGCCATTTATGTACTCATGCTACACTTCTGCACTAAATGTGCAGGATTTGAGGTAGGTGCATCTGGTGGCCAGTCAGGTGCGCACCCCCGCTACCCGGAGACTTAGTGGTGAGTATTTATTTTTCTGTCTATCTTACTCCAGACAGTAGTGTAGGAAGTTTTGTATATTTTATTAGTTTGCTAGAACACTTATGGCACCAGGTTTTGGAAGATTCTAGTAGATATTCATGGTTTTTGATTATTAAATTTACTACTTCTCTTTTATGTTTAGTTTATTATATACATTACTATGATCACCTATTAATTGTTTCCTTATCAAATAAAAACTAATGACTTAAAGATTATTAAATGAACAATTAAACGGATTGTCACCATTAGCTCGCCTAGCGGTGACGTTGGCCGTTATCAGGGCCTATAACGGGAATTGGGTTGTGACACTTACCACAGGGTTTGCCCTCAGTTTTGCGTTTGTTTTTCCTTTTTCTCTTGAAAGCCATACCTTCTAGCATTATGGCCTCCCATGAACCAACTATTCCCACTCCAATTTGTCACATCCCAAAATCCAGTATATGTCGTGATGGCGCCTAACGCCGCCATCAAAAAGCCAATGGTGATTGATCAACTTAATTACTCATTTTTATTACTTGAAATCATAATTTCCATTAATTAAATAGTATAAATGAAGGTTCCAGGGTGAAATGATAATAATTACGTGAACTACCATACTAAACATCCAGTAGGAATCCCCAAAATTCGGTGTCACAAGTGCATGAGCATCAATTAGGAAATATAATAAAATATATCATTTGTCTGGAATACAAGTTAGATAGGAGAATATAAATAATGCTGATGGAGACTATGTATACTACGGATCATAATATAGATGCAGCTCACCGTAAAGTCCCCGCAATAGTTACGCCTCTACGCCCAAGAGACCACCAGAAATGTAAACCTGCACAGTAAGTACAGAAGAGTAGTATGAGTATGTAAATCAACGTGTACCCAGTAAGTATCTGGCCTAACCCCGAAGAAGTAGTGACGAGGGGTCGACATCGACACTTACTAGTAGTCCAATTAATCATGTATAGTAAGAAGTAAACAAGTATGAGGAAGAGTAAATAAACGGGATAAACCAATATAAATACGAGGTACAATCCTCCTATGAACGGTAAAGTCAAGCTCCCAATTAGAAGTTACCAACTCAACCGGAGTATATATAAAATGGACCTCACCAGATAGGTCGTCACAACTCAAATCAGGAAAAAAAAACACACATATACGCCGATCTCTTATCAAATATTACACACGGCACTGCCGAGGCGAACGGCCCGGTCTATAAGAGTGTTTTATAGAAATGCCGCGGCGAATGGCCCGATCCCATTGCCGAGGGTCGAACGGCATGAACTATAGATGCATTTATTATACTGCCGAAGCGAACGGGCGCTCTCATAAGAGTGTGGTACATAATCCTGCCGAGGCGAACGGCCCGATCCCAATAGAATAAGAAGCTTTAATGGATCCCTAACCCTACTCACGAATAAACGTGTGAGTTATGAATTTTAAGGAAAACCTTGCGATGAATACGCACAATGCAGGAGAAATTCATAAGGGAAGCACAAATTATTCCGCTGATTATCAAGTAGCTCGTCACATCTCTACAATAGCGAGTCTATCACCCTATGCAAGTCTAGTCTCAAGTCGTAACGCGAAATAAAGGAATTTAAACGAGCAAAGATAACTCAACTAGTATAATTATAGCAATGCGTGAACCTAAGTCTACCCGGACATAATCAAGAATTCTAGCAAATGCACGGACACTCGTCACCTCATACGTGCGTAGCTCCCACAACATGTAGCACATAAGAATATAACACCTACGGGGTAATTTTTCCCTCACAAGGTTAGACAGGAGACTTACCTCGCTCCGAAGTTCCATAACCGGCTCCAACGCCTTTCTAACACCTCAAACCAAAAGCCCATCGATCCGAACTAGTCCAACAATCATAAAAACCAATAAAAATATACTCCAACATCATAATTAATTTATTTATAACAATTCCCAACTCCGCTCGAAAAGTCAATAAAGTCAACCCTCAAGTCCATGTGCCCAGATTCCGAAAATTATTGAAAATAAAAATTACCATAATTCATATGGTCTATGTCCATAAAATCATCTAATTTCGTCCATAAATCGACCCTCAAATAAAGGATTCACCATTTCTCAACTTTGGGACTCAAAATCCTAATTTCTACAATCCAAACACGGATAAAAATAATAACCAACGGAAATAATAATTAATAAACATCAAAATAAAAAGGTTAGATATTTACCCACTTGTTGAGACGAGAACAACACCGCGAAAATCACCTCAAACGGAGCTCTAGAACTCAAGATATGCCCAAAATACTAAAATTCTCTGTTTAAAACTCTGTCTAGATAACATCAAAATCATGATGCGAACCTATTCCAAGGCTTGGAACCTCAAACAGACATCGATAACATCAAAATCCACTTCAAACCAAACTTATAAATTCTATAACCAAATGCCAACATTCCATAATAAGTGCCAAAATGCTCCCGACAAACCGATACTCAACCCGAACACACGCCCAAGTATGAAATCATCATACGAACCTATTGGAACCTTCAAATCCCGATTCCGAGGTCATTTACTCAAAAGACCTTAGTCAATTCTCCCAACTTAAAGCTTCCAAAATTAGAATTTTTCATCCAAATCAACTCTGAACTTCCCGAAATTCGATACGAACTTCGCGTATAAGTCATAAAACATGAAGTGAAGCTACTCAAGGCCTCAAACCACCGAGCGACGCGCTAGAGCTCAAAACGATCGGTCGGGTCGTTACATTGTCCCCCACTTAAACATGCGTTCGTCATCGAACGTGCCAAGGACCGTTCCGGAGTTGTCCAAAATCACTGTTTAACACCTCGTGCACCTGCCCGTGCCACCACAACCCATGTGAGCACATTAGTTCGAGCCAGACTGAAGATCCTCCCTATAACCTTAGCTAACAAGTCTTAAAACCAAATTCCAACATCCGGAATTCTCCACGAGACCCAATTCTAACATACGAACACCGCATCAATCCCTACACACTGTACCAAAACCTGATCATGCCCCTATGCTGAAATCACACCATGCACCACATAAGTCGTCAGCCCATAATAACATCCTCCGACCACAATAGCTGAAATTTCACGAATATGATGCCCGCAATACACCTTATGACACATATAAGCCCTGTTCCAACTCTCGTAATGCTGCCACAACGAAAGAAATGCGTAGAAACTCATTACCACCTGCCAAATAAATAAATCATAGGGGTCTCTCCACCTGACAAGAATCATCACCTCATTCTGAACTGAATAACGATATTTTCTCTTTAATATACCCTACATAAATCTGATCGCAATTACCTCAGGTCCAATAACCTCGTGTCCCCAGTACAAGCTGATTGGGTAATAACTCACCTCACACACCGTCTAAAATCTCATACGGCGCCAACAACCTACAACTCAAATATGATACATAAGGAAGAACGAACTCTAGAAAAGAACTACCCAGCCCGCGTAACGAATAAAACAACCAAAAGATGCTAAGAACCTTTCTTAGAGAATGAGAAACAAAATACACATAAATAAGTATAGGGAACCGTATTTAATATCTCACTTTTTTGGCATGCAACCCGATCCAAATATGATACCTCTGGCAGCGTGCCACCCAATCCACACATAACAAAAAATAAGGAGTGCCCATCGAGCCATAATGCTTATTCCTACAAAATACTCGAATATCGAGCATAAGCGCGCCAAGTGCAAAAATACAACCCTGGGGATATGGATAGTGCCATACGCTACAAAACCCAAGCACAACTAAGGTGAGATAAATGACCTGCATCTCGAGAACCATCCTACTCGTATAACACCACAAGCTACACGGGATCACAAAACATGTGCGAATAGTCAAGTTGTCTCATAACTCACATGACACAATAGAGTATTACAAGGAATAGCTGATGACGGGAATAACATCCAACGCTCGAAGACTCCTCCGCATGCAATGCTATGCCGAACGAACACATCCGACCTGATGTAGAGCACACATTCACATTAGACCCACCAACACACCCCAAGCCAATTCCGATCATCCCATACTGGGAACAACCTTTCAAAGATCCACAATGGCCCTATTCATGACACACACGAGCAGTCGTCCCAATCCGGAACAAACTCCCACAGTTCACAACCAAAGAAATTGGGCGCCTTCCAGGCATAAACTCTCACATTAACAATAGTACCATAATCTCCATGCTCAGTTTCAATCTTTAACAATTAAGTGACTAATATGTACACTTATACAATTTTCCCGTGGGATACGCTCCCACGACCTTCTGCACCATGTAGCAAAGTCTGCACCTCTACCCCACCAACCATACTAATTCTGTAAAGCCAACCAAGAGTCCGCAAATCAATACACAAAGCCTCTTACACAGGACACCGTTCTCAGGTGAAACTAAAGAAAATGACAGCTTACTCTAAACATCTGAATTCTTCCCTGCTCATCCGAGCTCATGAAATTCTTGTCAACACCAAATCGCAACCTTGATCCTCAACTTTTAATTCCCATGCCATTCACCGCACTTACCGCGCTGCTACGCGAGAGTACAAAAATTCATCATAACCTCTGAACTACTAGTAGAGTAAATACTTCATTGGCTAGAATCCCTTTCACTCAACTCATTTCAGAAGAACCATTGCAACACGTAATTGAATTTCCATAACCGCATAAAATACAAACCTCGAGTCGTGGTCTAAACCGACATAACTCTTTCATGAACCATTTACACATAACAAGGCTATTAGAATCAAATACCTCCCAAATCAATCAAATTATGGTGGCTGTCAAGCCCGTATGTACAACCACCAACCACTTGTATAACTTAACACACCAAAGGAACTGATCATCCTCACAATCATGCTGATTCAAACCATTACCAACCGACCCAACTTCCTCCAATTTACTCTTGACTTGCCTTAGAAATAATAATAGCTCCATTCAAAAACATAACGAAACTCGATCAACACTCATCCGGAGTGGCCGAAATCACGAGATCACATTGTCTCAATACCCACTGCAAAAACTCAATCCTTAACCACACAACAGATCCAAAATCCTTAGACATAGCTTATATCTTTGAACCCATTAGAACCACTATTGGGAGTCACACACTCTGACCTGGTCCCGAGTATATTCAAACTCCAATGCTCTGTTAGCACATGAACACTCCCAAAGAAGCAACCGGATGAATTCTTTTCCTAGCACATCACATCCCCAAGAAGCATAAACTCTGAGTCTTCCCAAAACCTGCACATGAATCGATAAGGCAAAATATAGCACACATTCATCAAGTTCTTTGCTCGAATTACCCGTGATGTTTTCTTTTCTTTGTCATAATTAATCCAACAATGCACCGATAACCAGAAACCGCACAAGCAGACAACCACGCGATCCAATCGTAGGCGGTGGGCTCCCCCACTTAGCTTTAAGCTACAATCATATAAATCTAGAGCCCACAAAGATTCCTCCTTCTAAATTACCATGATCTCACACCGTTAACCCACCACATTTCTCGTATACTCTTGTTAAACTTCTCATGAACATTTCGAATTATCAGCAACGATCGCATATTTGACCTTCTGTCGGGTAGTAAGTAGAACTCCTCATAGAAACTTTATCAAAATCACAAAACCGCTAACTTGCTCATGGGGAAATAGCCCACCCGTGGAATTCCATACCGACTCTTCCAAAAACAATGCACTGGGTATAACTACCATGAAATCAGTAAACCCTCTTGCGCCCATGCTCGCCCCCCGGCTGTAAAAGTCTGTTCATCCCCCATTGACATCAATTGAAAGTTCGACAATACATTTCCAAACTCGAAGTCACGTCGTATCCCATAACAAAAATCAAGCTTTTACACCCCTCTTCATTCCAAGCAAACTCATTTCTGTCATATTCAACCTTCCTCAGCACAGTAGCCAACATCCCAAATAGAATCCGTGGACCTAGTCACTGTCCACCACAATTCCCAAATCACTCTAAACTTTTCTCAAGGCACGTGGCTATCCTACCACAAAATCCATATGCTACTCTGCCACTCCCACTTCAGTTAAACTGTCTCCTTTAAGAAACTTCTCAACCTCTGCTTTTCATACTTGACCTGCTAGCAATTCAACCACTATGACACACCTCCCACCATGTCCTTCCTCATCCTTCGCTGCCCAAATGCTGCCTCAAATCAAAATCCTTCTCCGTAGTACCTGAACTAATAAATTGCTACCAACTCTAAGCCTCCTCAAAGATCATTTCCCTCGAGTCATCAACATAAGAAGCACCGATTAAACTTTGAAGCCAACATACACTGCCATATCTGATAACCGCTACTTAGGCACCGTTCTACAACACCCTGCCCCAAAGGCAAATCAAAGGAGGCCTTAACACCCATAGGCCTTAATGCGTTCTAACAAGGACGACGAGACCACACCACAAATGAAAATTCCACCATGCTCAGAAATATCAAGTCTCGTTAATCCATCAACCAGAGCCTGAACATCCATAGTCCAATTGCCTTTCCTCCACCGGATTTAAATGTCGAACCTCTAAACCATGCACTGAAAAATCCTCCTTTCGAGTCATTCACTGCCTCGACACATGAAGAAGCACCCTACCATTATACCAACATTGTGCAATATAACGCGTAAACATCATAATAATCTGTGCATAACCCCGAAACCACAGGAAATACAGGTACTGGGCAGAACGACAGAACACCCTTCTGCAAAGCATCGATAAAGCCTGCCCAAATATGTAGGGAGAAACATCTTGCACCATGACTGCAGTACCACTACAACTCCTCGGTGCCCAATTGGTAACAAGCGCTCCACACCGCATAAGATTGAGTAGGAAGGAAATAAAGGCATAAAATTTAATGGAATCAAATCGCACGATGAGGAATCAAGAAGGGGAAGTGCTCCTAACAACCTTGTAGCCTCTCGAAGATAAGTACAGACGTCACCGTACAGATCCGCAAGACTCTAGTAGACTCACTCATGACACATGATACCCAAGTGAACCTAAGGCTCTGATACCAAGCTGCCACGATCCAAAATCCACTATAGGTTGTGATGGCGCCTAACGCCGCCGTCAGGCAAGTCAACGGTGATTGATCAACTTAATTACTCATTTTTATTACTTGAAATCATAATTCCCATTAATTAAATAGTATAAAATAAAGATTCCAGAATGAAATGATAAATGTGAACTACCATACTAAACAACCAGTATGAACCCCCAATATGAACCCCCAAAATCCGGTGTTACAAATACATGAGCATCAACTAGAAAATATAATAAAATACAACATCTGCCCGGAATACAAGTTAGACAGGAGAATATAAATAATACTGATGGAGACTCTGTATACTACATATCGTAATATAGAATGCAGCTCACTATAAAGTCCCCACAATAGCTACACCTCTGCGCCCAAGAGACCACTAGAAATGTAAACCTGCACAGTAAGTGCAGAAGTGTAGTATAAGTACGTAAATCAATGTGTACCCAGTAAGTACCTAGTCTAACTCAGGAGAAGTAGTGACAAGGGGTCAACATCGTCACTTACTAGTGGTCCAATAAATCATGTATAGTAAGAAGTAAATAAGTATGACGAAGAGTAAATAAACGCTATAAACCAATATAAATACGAGGAACAATCCTCCTCTGAACGGTAAACTCAAGCTCCCAATCAGCAGTTACCTCCTCAACCGGAGTATATACAAAATGGACCTCACCAGATAGGTCATCACAACTCAAATCAGGAAAAACAAAAATACGGATACGTTGATTTCTTATCAAATATTATGGACGATGTTACCGGGGCGAACGGCCCGGTCTATAAGAGTGTTTTATAGAAATGCCGCGACAAATGGTCTGATCCCATCATAATGTATGCACTGCATAGGGTCGAATGACACAAACCATAGATGTATCTATAATACTGTCGAGGCGAACGGCCCGCTCCCATAAGAGTGTGGTACATAATCCTGCCGAGACGAACGATCGGATCCCATTAGAATAAGAAGTTTTAACGGATCCCTGACCCTACTCACGAATAAATGTGTGAGTTATGAATTTTAAGGAAAACCTTGTGATGAATACGCACAATGCAGGAGATATTCATAAGGGAAGCACAAATTATTCCGCGGATTATCAAGTAGCTCGTCACATCTCTACAATAGCGAGTCTATCACCCTATGCAAGTCTAGTCTCAAGCCGTAACGTGAAATAAAGAAATTTAAACGAACAAAGATAACTCAAATAGTACAATTATAGCATGGCGTGAACCTAAGTCTACCTGGACATAATCAGGAATTCTAGCATACGCACGGATACTCGTCACCTCATACGTGCATAACTCCCACAACATGTAGTACATAAGAATAGAACACCTACGGGATAATTTTTCCCTCACAAGGTTAGACAGGAGACTTACCTTACCTCGCCGGAGTTCCATAACCGGCTCCAACGCCTCTCTAACACCTCAAACCAAAAGCTCATCGATCCGAACTAGTCAAACAATTATAAAAAACTAAATATATACTCCAACATCATAATTAATTTATTTATAACAATTTTCAACTCCGCCCGAAAAGTCAATAAAGTCAACCCTCGGGCCCACGTGCCCGGATTTCGAAAATTATTGAAAATAAATATTACCCATAATAAGCGGCGAAATGCTCCCGAACCACCCGATACTCAACCCGAACACACGCCCAAGCCCAAAATCATCAAACGAACCTATTGGAACCTTCAATTCCCAATTCCGAGGTTGTTTACTCAAAAGTCAAATCTTAATCGATTCTCCCAACTTAAGCTTCCGAAATTAGATTTTTCCATCCGAATCAACTCTGAACTTCCCGAAATTTGATTCCGACTACGCGTACAAGTCATAAAACATGAAGTGAAGCTACTCAAGGCCTCAAACCGCCGAACAACGTGCTAGAGTTCAAAACGACCGGTCGAATCGTTACACAATTGTTGTCTCCTTCTCTTCCGATGGTGCGTTGAATAAAAGTGCAATCATGTCCACGCACCGATTCTGCAATTTTATTCTAAGTATCGAGCTTTTTAATGATAGTACAAAGTAATTAGTGTCCTAACAGAATAATTCATTGATTATTTGATTTATTTTATCTTCTATCAAAGCAGATATTAACTAATTAAGTTCATCAAAATTTTGGTAGAATAAAAAGGATTACATGCGATTATGGTGGCAATGACGGTGGAGGGGAAGAAAATTTTAGTGATGAAAAAACAAATAAAGAGGAGGGTACAAATGGGTTAGGGGCGTTGAGGCGGCGTGCCACGTAGCATCCACCTCATCAAATGTTAGTGTCGCATAGAATTGGATGTCCGCCTTAGATAAACTTAACGAAAGAGGGGTATATCTGAATCAATAATATTACGACAAAAATATATTTGGACACAAAATATAACGAAGAATATATATATAAACCTTTTCTCATATTGGAGTATATTTGGCCCTTTGCCATCTATGACTCCTTCAACTACAAAATTTCTCACGTTTCAGAATAGAAAACATCTTCTGTCATTTTCATAATCAGCTAATAGAATCTTAACTCTGTTATTTATAGATTCTTATAAATATTGTAATCAATTGAACTCACCTTTGATGTCAGTACAAAAAAACTTTTTGGTCCGAGATATTATATACTACTTCTTGTGCCTTGAAATCAAACGCATAACTTTTGCCAAATTTATTGAGAGTATTTCTAGAATTTTGGTGGTATAAATAATAAAGTAAATGTGGGTACATGAAGAGACTCAAGGCGTCATGATTTTATGTAGAATTTGTGTGGTTTAAAGAGTACTAGTTTTGGTCACGCGTTACGCATGTATTCTATTACAGTGATTATTTTTTTAAAAATAAAATCACATTAATATTATATTATAAAATATACTTGAGTTATAAAATAAGTGTTAGATATGTTAATGTAGATAAATATATTATGAGTTTTTAACTAGCGACATTTTTACTTTAATATAATCTAAGTGTAAGATATAAAATAAAAGTGTAAAATTATATAGCTCATCCCAAATTTATAATACTATTGTAATTACACTTTTATCAAATGCATTACAATATTTTATTTTTACATAAGATTTTATTCTAAAATAGTAAAGAATCAATGACTATTTTATTTTTGAATCTTTATTCTTGTTGAACATTAGTGTTATTTAACATTCGTGGACCAATTTTCGCTGCTCTTTCTCATTTATTGTATATATATATATATATATATATATATATATATATATATATATATATATATACACACACATACATATATACACACATACTACAAAAGTAACAAAAAATTAAAAGAAGAGCATCCAAAATTAACCAAAAATATAAACAATTTTTTCCTCGGCCCCAACTAAATGTATCCTAATAACAGAATATATTGAAGGAATGTATCCTAATAGAACATAGCGTTACGGACTTCCTATTCAAAGTTTTGTAATTTTATAAATGCATCTTTTTTTAATAAGTAAAAGTTTATTTGATGTCAAAGTTTTAAAAGTTAGAAAACTATAGTTATGTTATATAGTTCAAAAGGAAGAATATATATAAGAAAAAATGTAATCGATCTTAAACTCCTAAATATTTGGAATTCCTACACATTTCAGATAAGAAAATATTTAATGGAAATAATATTGTAATGACCTGGCCAGTCGTTTTGAGAGTATTAACCGAGAACCCCTATTTATTACTTCCTCCATTTCATTTTGTGGTTACATGACTTGCCAAGAGGTTTGGTTTTTGGTGTCGGATGGTTAACGGATCGAGTTGAAGCTTAAGGAATGGCTGAAGCTTCGGATTTTCTAGTGTCTGGTTTCCTTCTACATGTTTACGAAGGTGCTCCCGCGTTCGCATAGAGGAGCTTAAGTGTTGCATGAAATGTAGCCTTCGTGTTCGCGATGTAGGTCCCACGTTCGTGAAGCTTTGGAGTCTCAGGTTTACGCGTTCGCGAAAGGGTAAGTGGGGCATCAGGCTTTAAGCCTACGCGTTCGCTAGTGAGGCTCCGCATTCGCGAAGGCCTGGGGGCGGTGTGCATCGCGTTCTCGAGCGGGCCCTCACGTTCGCGCAAGAGGTTTTGTTGGGCAATAACTTTTTGTGCTTCGTGAACGCGAGGCAACTTCTGTGTTCGTGAAGAAGAAATGTCTGGCCAGCAGATTAAATTTCAAAATCGAGGGTTTTCTCTCATTTTTTATTTTGGGGCTTTGAGAGCTCGGATTGAGGCGAGATTAGGGAGATTTTCAGAGAAAATATTTCGGTCAGATTCTTGACTCATTGTTGATTATATTCCACTAATATATTATTAATTTCTTCATTTAATTAAGGATTTGGGTTGAGAAATTGGGGGAAGAGGTGTTGAGTTCTTAGACCAAATTTTGGGGTTTTGATTGAGATTTTCGTATCGAATTTGAGTAATTTTGATACTGGTGGACTCGTGGTTGAATGGGTGTTCGAATTTTGTAAATTTTACCCGATTCTGAGACGTGGGTCCGGGTAGACATTTTGGGGCGATTTTTTAATTCTTTGCCAAAGTTGTAGTTTCATTATTTAAATTAGTTTCTTATAGTTATATTTATTGTATGTAATTATATTGGCTAGATTCGAGCCGATTGGAGTTGGAAAATCGACGCAAAGGTCTTCTTATTGATTGATTGAGCGAGGTTTGAGGTAAGTGACTTGTCCAACCTTGTGTGGGGGAAATTTTCCTTAGGATTTGGTACTGCTATGGTATTTGCAATATGTAAAGGCCGTGTACGCGAGGTGACGAATGCATACTCGGGCTAAATGTTGAAAATTTGATTTTTGCTAAATAGTTCCTTTTTTATTCCCTTAATTGCGTACTCTAGCACGTGTAGTCGTCATGTTTAGCCTAATGTCACATGTCTACGTGTCTTATCTCTTACTTGCAATTTGTGCAACATGCTTAGTTGAATTACCTGTTTCCTTTGATTTCGTATTCATTCTTAACTGTAGGATTCATTGTTGTAATTTCATTGTTCCATTTGTTATGGTGTTGTTTCCAAGATCTTTTGTTGAGATAACTGTTTGGTTGTGGCACGAGGTTTCTGCCCTGCGGAGTGTTATTGTGGCACGAGGTTTATGTCGTGCGGAATGTCATTGTGGTACAAAGTTTTTGCCGTGTGGTTATCATTATCTGTACGAGGTTTCTGCCGTGTCGTTGTGAGATATTTACTTTTAGGACTACGAAATGGAACCTCGGGAGTGCCCTTGTTGTTTACCTCTATTTGTTGTATTGTTGCTGTTGTTGTTTCTTAACTTGTAAGATTCTTGTTCCTTACATGTTGTAATCATCTCTTTAAATTCCGTGATGTTATCTTCTGTGAATTTATATTGTTACACTTCTCAGTCATTCATCACATTATTACATCTTCCGCCTTATTTTTCCTAATATTTCCAGTTGGGCCCTGACCTGACCTCGTCACTACTCTAAAAAGATTAGGCTTGACACTTACTGGATACTGTTGTGGTGTACTCATACTACTCTTCTGCACATCTTTTTGTGCAGATCCAGGTTCTTCCTACCAGACCAGGTATCAGTGAGCTAGCCCGTGCTTGGAGACTTCAAGGTATATCTGCAGCGTCCGCAGACCTGGGAGTCCCCTCTCTGCCTTCACTATATTGTTTTCCTTATTCCCATTAGACATTGTTGTATAGAAATATTTAGCACTTCTCTTTAGAGCTTGTGACTTATTTCTACCAGATTTTGGGAGTTGTAACTATTTTGAATCGCAGTTTTTTGTATTTATTTCAGATGTTGGAGTTTAGTTTCAGCTTTATATTCAGTTATTCCACAAAAATTATTGGGCTTACCTAGTCTTAGAGACTAGGTGCAATCACGACATCCTACGGAGGAAAATTGGGGTCGTGACAAGTTGGTATCAGAGCTCTAGGTTCATAGGTGTTATGAGTCACAAGCAGGTTTAGTAGAGTCTAGTGAATCCGTACGAAGATGTTTGTACTTATCTTCCCTAGGCTATGGAATCGTTAGGAAAAGCTTCACTTCTTTGACTCCTAATCGGGCGAGATTTTGACTTTCGACTCTAAATTTTTGTCTTTCTATTCTCTCACAGATGGTGAGGACACGTACAGCTGGATCGGATGACCAGACACTCACGCCCCCTGCTAGAGCCGCGAGAGGTCGGGGCTGGGGTAGAGACCGAGGACGTCCACGTGGTGCAATCAGAGCACCCGCACGAGCTGCTACAGAGGAGCCACCAGTAGCTCTAGTTAGAGGGCCGACACCTAAGACGCCTATTACTGCACCAGTCCTCCAGGAGACTCTCGCCCAGTTTCTGAGCATGTTCAGCACTTTGGCTCAGGCAGGATTGATACCACTTGCTCCTGCCACATCTCAGGCCGGGGGACAGTACAGACTCCTGCTGCCCGTACCCTAGAGCAGCGGGTCCAGGTCGACCAAGTTCCAGAGGTCATACCAATGCAGTCGGTAGCCCCATTTCAGCCCGAGGTTAGGACAAGAGTTTCTGAGGAGGAGCAGCTCAGGCACGAGAGGTACAAGAAGTACCCCCCCCTACTTTTAGTGGCTTGGAGTCAGAGGATGCCTAGGGTTTTCTTGAGTAGTGCCACAGTATCCTCCATACTATGGGTGTTGCGGAGTCTAGTGGTTTCACTATGTTCCAGCTTAGAGGGGCGGCTTATCAATGGTGGCGAGCATACGAGTTGGGTAGTCCGGCCGAGATAGCCTCACTCACTTGGACTCAATTCTCAGATATGTTCTTGAGGGAGTATGTTCCCCATAGTCTTAGAGATGCATGGCGCGCAAAGTCTGAGTAGTTGCGCCATTGTTCTATGACCGTGTCAGAGTATGAGGTCCGATTTTGGCTAGGCATGCACCATCCTTGGTTGCTAGTGTTCGGGAGCAGGTTTTTCGATTTATTGAGGGGCTCAACCCTAGTATCAGATTTAATATGGCCCGAGAATTAGAGATGGACATCACATACCAGCAGGTGGTGGGGATCGCTAGGAGATCAAAGGGTATGTTGACTAGGGAGAGAGAGGAGAAGGAGGCCAAGAGGTCTCGAGAGTCTAGCACATATAGTGGTACTCGTGCCCCAACTGCAGCTCGTCAGGTTAGGGGCTATGTGGCTCGCCCTTTCCATTCAGCACTTCCAGCTGCCAGCGGTACTCCAGCCACCCCTAGGCCCAGGCTCCCTATTATGCGTCGCCATTGTCTAGTGCACCTCCTGTACGGGGTGCTTCCAGCGATCAGTCTAGCCGATTAGGCCCGAGCCATCCACCGCAACCATGTTCTTTGAGAGCTTGTTTTGAGTTTGGAGACACTCGTCATATGGTGACGGATTTCCCTAGACTCAGGAGGGGTGCACCTCCACAGACCACTTAGGCACCGCGTGCTCCACCGAATCCTGAGGCTATGATTTCAACACCAGCTACCACTCCACCTGCACCGCCAGGTGGAGGTGGAGGTCGAGCAGGTAGAGGTCGCCCTAGAGGGCGAGGCCAGACCAGATGTTATGTTGTTCCTGCTAGGATGGAGGCAATTGCATCCGACTCTGTCATCACAAGTATTGTTCTAGTCTATCATAGAGATGTATCAGTCTTATTTGATCCAAGCTCCACTTATTCCTATGTGTCATCTTATTTTGCTCTGTATTTGGACGTATCCCGTGATTCTTTGAGTTTTTATGTCTATGTGTCTACACCCGTGGAAGATTCTAATGTTGTTGAACATGTGTATCAATTGTGTTTGGTTGTTATCAGTGATTTTGAGACTAGAGTTGATTTATTACTACTCAGTATGGTGGATTTCGATGTTATTTTGGGCATGGACTAGTTGTCGCCCTATCTCGCTATCCTTGATTGTTACGCCAAGATGGTGACGTTGGCTATGCCAGGTCTATCGCGGCTAGAGTGGAGAGGTACCTTATATTATCTTCCTAGTAGGGTTATTTCATTTCAAAAGGCTCCGCGGATGGTTGAAAAGGGGTTTGATGCGTTTCTGGCATATGTGAGGGGGGTTAGTGTTGATACTCCTACCATCGATTCAATTCTGGTAGTGAGGGATTATCCGGATGTATTTCCGGTGGATCTTCTAGGCATGCCGCCCGACAGAGATATCGACTTTGGTATTGATTTGTTACCGGGCACTCAGTCCATTTCTATTCCACCCTATCATATGGCCCCAGCGGAGTTGAAAGAGTTAAAGGAACAATTGCAAGAGTTGCTTTATAAGGGATTCATTCGGCCCGGTGTATCGCCTTGAGGTGCTCCTGTCTTGTTTATAAAGAAGAATGATGGTTCTATGCGAATGTGTATTGATTATCCAGTTGAACAAGGTCACAGTGAAGAACAAGTATTCATTGCCTCGTATTGGTGACCTATTTGATCAGCTTCAGGGGACCAGGGTGTTCTCTAAGATCGACTTGCGTTCAGGCTATCATCAGTTGAAGATTCGGGAGCCAGATATCCCGAAGACTACTTTCAGGACTCGGTATGGTCATTATGAGTTCCTTGTGATGTCTTTTGGGCTGACCAACGCCCCAACAGCATTCATGCACTTGATGAATAGTGTATTCCAGCCCTATCTTGTCTCGTTCGTCATTGTGTTTATTGACGACATTCTGGTGTACTCCCGGAGCCTGGAGGATCATGAGCAGCACCTGAAGATTGTGCTTCAGACCTTGAGAGAAAAGCAGTTACATGCGAAATTTTTGAAGTGTGAATTCTGGCTAGATTCAGTGGCATTCTTGGGTCATATAGTGTCGAGTGAGGGGATCAAGGTAGATTCGAAGAAGATTGAGGCAATGCAGAGTTGGGCCAGACCGTCCTCAGCTATAGAGATCCAAAGTTTTCTTGGATTGGCGAGGTATTACCGTCGATTTGTAGAAGGTTTCTCGTCTATTACAGCACCTAGACCAAATTGACCCAAAAGGGTACTCCATGTAGGTGGACCTAGGAGTGTGAGGAGAGCTTTCACAATCCCAATACTGCTTTGGCTACAACCTCAGTGTTGGTGTTACCTACTGCTTCGGGGTCCTACATGGTGTATTATGATGTGTCGCGCATTTGTCTCGGCGCAATGCTGATGCAGGACGGTAGGGTGATTCCCTATGCGTCTAGACAACTGAAGGTGCATGAGAAGAACTATCTTGTCCACGACCTCAAGTTAGCAGCTATTGTTCATGCCTTGAAGATCTGGCAGCACTATTTGTATGGTGTCCCTTGTGAGGTCTACGCTGATCACCGGAGTCTACAATATCTGTTTAAATAGAAGTATCTTAACTTGCGGTAGCGGAGGTGGTTAGAGTTGCTTAAGGATTATGATATCACCATTCTCTATCATCCAGGGAAGGCCAATGTGGTGCCGATGCCTTGAGTCGCAAGGTGGAGAGTTTGGCAGCTTAGCATATCTACCAGTAGCAGAGAGGCCTTTACCCTTGGATGTTCACGGCTTGGCCAATCGTTTTGTCAGATTGGATATTTTAGAGCCGAGCCGAGTTTTGGCTTATGTGGTTTCTCAGTCTTCTCTTTATGACCGTATCAGAGAGTGTCATTATGATGACCCCCATCTGATTGTCCTTATGGACACGGTTCAGCACGGTGATGCCAAGGAGTCACTATTGGAGATAACAGTGTGTTACAGATGCAGGGCAGGCTATGTGTGCCCAATGTAGATCGCTTGCATGAGTTGATTCTCCAGGAGGCTCATAGTTCACGGTACTCCATCCATCCAGGTGCCACGAAGATGTATCAGGACTCGAGGCACTATTATTGGTGGAGGCAGATGAAGAAGGATATAGTGGAATATGTAGCTTGGTGCCTAAATTGTCAGCAGGTGAAGTATGAGCATCAGCGGCCAAGTGTAATGGGAGCGAACCACTATGGATTTTTTTGTTAGGCTCCCACGGACTTAGAGGAAGTTCGATGCAATTTGGGTGATTATAGATAGATTGACCAAGTCAGCTCATTTCATTCCTGTGGTTACTACTTAATTTTCAGAGCAGCTGGCTTAGGTTTACATTCTTGAGATTGTCAGGCTTCATGGCGTGCCAATATCTATCATCTCTGACCGGGGTACGCAGCTTACATCACGGTTTTGGAGAGCTGTACAGCGTGATTTAGGTACTCGGGTGGAGTTGCGTACAGCACTTTACCCTCAGACGGACGGACAATCCGAGCGCACCATTCAGATATTGGAAGATATGCTTCGTGCGTGTGATGGATTTTGGGGGAGCTTGGGATTAGTTCTTGCCACTTGCGGACTTTGCCTATAATAATAGTTATCACTCGAGCATTCAGATGGCACCGTATGAGGCTTTGTATGGTAGGTGGTACCAGTCTCCAGTGGGTTGGTTCGAGCTGGGCGAGACTAGGCTATTGGGTACAGACTTTGTTTAGGATGCTTTGGAAAAGGTTAAATTGATTCAGGATCGACTTCGTACAGCCCAGTCCAAACAAAAGAGTTATGTGGATCGGAAGGCTCGCGACATTGAATCATGGTTGAGGAGCGGGTCTTACTCCGGGTTTCGCCCATGAAGGGCATTATGAGGTTCGGGAGGAAGGGCAAGTTGAGCCCTAGGTATATTGGGCCTTTTGAGATTCTGGAGAGGGTTGGAAAGGTGGCTTACAGACTTGCACTACCACCTAGTCTCTCTGCAGTACATCCAGTGCTTCATGTTTCCATGCTCCGGAAATACCACGGTGATCTGTCTCATGTGTTAGACTTCAGCTCAGTCCAGTTGGACAAGGATCTTCTTATGTCGAGAAGCCGGTGGTCATTTTGGACAGGCAGATTCAAAGTTGAGGTCGAAGAACATTTCTTCGATGAAGGTTCAGTGGAGGGGTCATCCAGTCGAGGAGGCGACTTGGGAGACCGAGCATGATATGCGCAGCCGTTATCCTCATCTTTTCACCACTTCAGGTATGTCTCTATACTCGTTCGAGGACGAACGTTTGTTTTAAGAGAGGGAGGATGTAACGACCTGGCCGGTCGTTTTGAGAGTATTAACTCAAAACCCCTATTTATTGCTTCCTCCATTTCATTTTGTGGTTACGTGACTTGCCGGGAGGTTTGGTTTTTGGTTTCGGATGGTTAACAGATCTAGTTGAAGCTTAAGTTGAAGCTTCAGATTTTTCTGGTATCTGGTTTCCTTCTACGCGTTTGCGAAGGTTCTCCCGCGTTCGCGTAGAGGAGCTTAAGTGTTGCTGGAAATGTAGCCTTCACGTTCACGATGTAGGTCCCGTGTTCGCAAAGCTTTGGAGTCTCAGGTCTACGCGTTCGCGAGAGGGTCAGTGGGGCATCAGGCTTTAAGCCTATGCGTTCGCGAGTGAAGCTCCGCGTTCGCAGAAGCCTAGGGGCGGTGTGCATCACATTCGTGAGCGGGCCCTTGCGTTCACGTAAGAGGTTTTGTTGGGTAGTAACTTTTTGTGCTTCGCGAACACGAGGCAACTTCGGTGTTCGTGAAGAAGAAATGCCTAGGCAGCAGATTAAATTTCAAAATCGAGGGTTTTCTCTCATTTTTTATTTTGGGACTTTGAGAGCTCACATTGAGGAGAGATTTTGGGAGATTTTCAGAGAAAATATTTGGGTAAGATTCTTGACTAATTGTTGATTATATTCCACTAATCTATCATTAATTTCTTCATTTAATTAAGAATTTGAATTGAGAAATTGGGGGGAAAGGTGTTGAATTCTTAGACCGAAATTTGGGGTTTTGATTGTGATTTTGGTATCGGATTAAGTAATTTTGGTATGGGTGGACTCGTGATTGAATGGGTGTTCAGATTTTATGAATTTTTCCCGATTCCAAGACGTGGGCCTGGGTAGACATTTTGGGGCGACTTTTCAATTCTTTGCTAAAGTCGTAGTTTCATTATTTAAATTAGTTTCGTATAGTTATATTTATAGTATGTAATTATTTTGGCTAGATTCGAGCCGATCGGAGTTGAAAAATCGAGGCAAAGGTCTTCTTATTGATTGATTAAGCGAATTTTGAGGTAAGTGACTTGTCTAACCTTGTGTGGGGGAAATTCCCCCAGGATTTGGTACTATTATGGTATTTGCAATACGTAAAGGCCGTGTACGCGAGGTGACGAATGCATACTCGGGCTAAATGTTGAAAATTTGATTTTTGCTAAATAGTTCCTTTTTTATTCCCTTAATTGCATACTCTAGCACGTGTAGTCATCATTTTTAGCTTAGTGTCACATGTCTAAGTGTCTTATATCTTACTTGCAATTTGTGCAACATGCTTAGTTGAATTACCTGTTTCCTTTGATTTCGTATTCATTCTTAACTGTAGGATTTCTTGCTGTAATTTCATTGTTCCATTTGTTATGGTGTTGTTTCCAAGATCTTTTGTTGAGATAACTGTTTAACTGTAGCACGAGGTTTCTGCCTTGCGGAGTGTTATTGTGGCACGAGGTTTATGTCGTGCGGAGTGTTATTATGGTACGAAGTTTCTGCCGTGTGGTTACCATTATCCGAACGAGGTTTCTGCCGTGTCGTCGTGAGATATTTAATTTTAGGACTACGAGATGGTACCTCGGGAGTGCCCTTGTCGTTTACCTCTATTTGCTGTATTGTTGCTGTTGTTGTTGTTTCTTAACTTGTAAGATTCTTGTTCCTTACATGTTGTAATCGTCTCTTTAAATTCTGTGATGTTATCTTCTATGAATTTCTATTGTTACACTTCTCTTTCATTCATCACATTATTACATCTTCCGTCCTGTTTTTCCTAATATTTTCAGTAGGGCCCTGGCCTGACCTCGTCACTACTCTACAAAGGTTAGGCTTGGAACTTACTGGGTACCGTTGTGGTGTACTCATACTACTCTTCTGCACATCTTTTTGTGCAGATCCAGGTGCTTCCTACCAGACCAGGTATCAGTGAGCTAGCCCGTGCGTGGAGACTTCAAGGTATATCTGCCAGCGTCCGCAGACCTCAGAGTCCCCCTCTACCTTCACTATGTTCTTTTCCTTATTCTCATTAGACATTGATGTATAGAAATATTTAGCACTTCTTTTTAGAGCTTGTGACTTATTTCTACCGGATTTTGGAAGTTGTAACAATTTTGAATTGTAGTTTTTTTTTTTATTTATTTCAGATGTTTGGGTTTAGTTTCAGCTTTATATTCATTTATTCCGCAAAAATTGTTTAGCTTACCTAGTCTTAGAGACTAGGTGCCATCACGACATGCTACGGAGGAAAATTGGGGTCGTGACAAATATTAGTTGATTTTAAACTCCTAAATTGTAGGAAAAATAATTAAATGATAATTTATCAGTGTGAAATTTATTTTTAAAAGATAAAAAAGGCGAACGACATTCCACTAAGAGTCTTCGTACTTTTAATATAATATAGATATAGATATAAGTTAAACTACTCAGCAAAGAAAGAAATTCTGCCTCATAAAAGTGCTCCCAATGTTATCCAAATATTATGCATTCGCAGAAGAAACACAGGTACCAATAAAATACGATGGTGTCACATTTTCCTTCATAACAAATGACCTAATATTTCTAAGTGTAAGATTTACATAAGTATACTCTTAATATTTTTAAAATTTTTGGACTTTTTACATAGTCTTAATTTTAAACTCCTAAACATAGATTTGTATAAAGTAAATTCTTAATATTTTCAAATTTCTAATAGTAGGACTTTCTGCATATTTTAAGTAAGAAAAATTTAATACATGAAATTTAATTAATTTTAAAATTTTAAATATTAGAAAATTAATTAAATGTTACTCAATGAAGTATTTTTTTAAAGTAATTTACCCATATTTAAAGGGACTACAATTTTTTTATTTTTTTTATAAAGATCAAGTTTTTATTGGTAATGTAGAATTAAAACTACAGTGCGTAGTGTATCTCCTGTTAATGAAAGGATAATGGAGAAAAAACGTGATAAAAGTGTATTGATTTTTTCCTTTCTTTTTAATGATTTATATAAGGTAAAAGTATAATTGAACTTGAAGTCCTAAATATAGGATTTCATACCTAGTTCAAATAAGGAATAGTTAAATACACAAAATATAATTAATTTTTAAATCCTAAATATTAGGTAAATGAGTTAAATGACTACTTATCCAGTATAAAATTACTTTTAAAGTGCAAAACGTGCGAAATGATATTTCACATAGGGCCTTCGTCCTTTTAATATAGTATAGATTAGAACTTATTTATTCATTTTCTTTAGGTTTTATAGTTTTCAAAAAGTATTTAAGTTTTTTTCACAAATTGTATACATTTCCCTCTAAAAAACTTTGTCACGACCCCAATTTCTCTCTGTAGGATGTCGTGACGGCACCTAGTCTCTAAGGCTAGGTAAGCCTAACAAACATGCGGAAGTGAATGAAGACAATAATCCAACATATAATAAAAGAAAAATCTCTACAGCTCAATTATATACAATAGCCCAAAATCCGGTGTAATACAAGTCACAAGCTCCAAGACAATATCAAATCATTCCTATACAACTGTATCAAGTAAAGAAGGAAGACTAAAAAGGGGGATAGAAGGGGACTCTGAGGCCTGCAGACGCGGGCAGGTGTACCTTAAAGTCTCCAAATACAACGCAGATCACTAGTGTCGGGACTGATAAGATGTACCTGAATCTGCACAAAAAGATATGCAAAAGCATAATATCAGTACACCACAACGGTGCCCAGTAAGTGCCAAGCCTAACCTCAGTAGAGTAATGATGAGGTCAGGTCAAGGCCCTACTGGAAATAATAAGAAACAAGACGAAAGATATAACAATATAATGATAATGACAATGGAAATGAAACAAATAAGGAATTTACCAAAAGTTAACAACACAGAATCAAGGCAGAAAATACAACATGGAAGGAAACAACGATTAACATGTTAAGGAAACGAAAAACCAAGACAAATAAAGCAAATAGAGAAAGATCAACAAGGGCTACTACTGAGGTACCGCCTCGTAGTCCCAAATCAAAAAATTAACTCACAGTCTTTCCTTATATCACCGCGGGAGCTTTACATTTAGTTTTGAAACTTATTTTTTCCGAAATAGCATCCCGCATTTTAGTCCACCTTATCACACCGCATGGCTTATAGTAGTTCCCCTACTAGCCACGGGTATCAAGCCCACCTTATCTCACCGCATACGTTTCAACACCCAGACCTTATACCACCACATGCGTATCAATATCACAACGTTTCACAATTTGCACCTCAAGTGCCCAATATCACAACTTGCCAGAGAAACTAAACAATAACAGAATTTCACAATAAAGAGCCCACGGCTCAACCACAATGTACACAAAGTCTCAACAATAACAACAATAACTCAAAAGAATGATATTTCACCACTTAACACTTTGCCTCAATAGGGATCAAGGCTTTTGCAACTCAATACCAATTTCAACAACAAAGTATTCCAAGAATAGCAATTTCAAGTAAAGAATTCAACAGTTAAATAATAAATACGGGATGAAGGAAACAAGAACTTCAACTAGACATGTAGAGCAATTAGCAAGTAAGAGATACGACAAGTAGACATGTTAAATTAGACTAATAATGATGACTATAACATCTTAAGGCAAAACAATTATGGCCTGAAGGGATACGCATAGCTAATCACATTTAGCCCGCGTTCTCGCTCGTCACCTTGCGTACACGGCTTTCACATATCACAATTATCACAAACAACACCAATCCTAAGGGATAGTTTCCCCTCCCCCACCACAAGGTTAGGTAAGTCACTTACCTTAAACCACACTAAATCAATCAACTAGAAGGTATTTCCCTCGATTATTCAACTCCGAACGGCTCGAACCTAGCCAAAACAATTTCATTCTATAAATATAATTGTAGGAAACTATCAAGCAATGAAAATTACGATCTTTCCGAAGAATTAAAAAGGCAGCCCAAAAGTCAAACCCAGTCCCGCGACTCAGAACCTGACCAAAATTATAAAATCCGAACACTCACTCGATATCGAGTCCAACCATACAAGAATTATTCAAATCCGACCTTATTTTGCCTTTCAGAACTCAAAAACTTAGTATAAGAAGTTTCTACTATTTTTCCTTAATTTTGCAACTCAAATCTCTAATTAGATGATGAAATTAACCATAGATCTTGTAAATTAACCAAAATCGAGTTAGGAATTCATACCACAATGTTCTCTCTGAAAATCCCCCAAAATTTTGCCTCAACCAAGCTCTCTAAGTCCTAAATGTGAAATATGAAATAAACCCTCGATTTCAAATTTAAGTTCTGCTACCCAGCGATTTCTTCTTCCCGAACGCGAAAAATGCCTTGCGTTCAAGAAGCACAAAAATGTTACTGCCCAGATTTCCTCTTACGTGAATGCGAGGATCCACTCGCGAACGTGGTGACAAAAGTTCTCAAGCTTCCCGATCACGAAGCCCTTCTCGCGAACGCATACACCAAACGTGTGAGTCTCACCCCAAGCTGCCTTCCTCTTCGCAAACGCGGATCCCAGTCCACGATCGCAATGTACAAAGTCCTGACCTTTCGTGAATTCTTGACCCTCTTTGCGAACGTGAAGGGTAAACCTCCAGCAATCTTTGAAGACTCTACGCGAATGCGGGAACGCCTTCGCAAGCGCATAGAAGAAAACCATAACTGAGAAAAACCAGAACTTCAGCTATTCCTCAATGATCCGAAATGCGCCGGACATGGTCCGAATTTTACCCGAGGCCTCCGGGGACCTCAACCAAACATACAAATAAGTCCTAAAACATCATATGAACACGCTCGAAGCGTCAAACCACATCAAAAAATACAAAATCATGAATCGCGTATCGATATAAGCCTAAGAAACTTATGAACTTCCTAATTTCAAAACTAATTCGATTCATACCAAAATAACTCTGATTGACGTTAAATTTTGCACACAAGTCATAAATGACGTTGCGGACCTATTCTAACTTCTGAATCGGGATATGACCCAAATATCAATAAAGTCAACTCCCGGTCAAATTTTTCAAAATCTCCCATTTTTCAACTTTCGCCAATTCGCGCTGAAACGACCTACGGACCTCCAAATCAACATCCGGACACGCTCCTTAAACCAAATCACCCTACGGAGCTATTGGAACCCTCAAAACTCCATTCCGGAGTCATCTTCACACAAGTCAAAATTAACTTTTACAACTTAAACCTCCAACTTAGGGACTATGTATCCCATTTCACTCTGAAACACACCCGAAATCAAAACCAAATACCCCGGCAAGTTACATAACCATAATATAATATAGAGGAAGCATAAATTAGGGGATCGGGGCTAATATATTCAAAACGACCGGCCGAGTCGTTACAAACTTCCACACTTTTATTAATGCCTTCAATTATGGAATCCAATTATATCCTTTTCATTTTTTCTCTCCTGTCATATGCAGATTTGTGATATTTGACTGCTTTCAAGGATTGTGGCAGCCTGTATTTGCCAAACTTTCGTCGTTCTCCTGTTTTTTCTTTGGCCTTATCTCTTCAAGTAGGATCAATAGCTTTCAATCTAACAAAGTTACGAATAAAAAATCTAATAAGTCTCTATATGCTTAACATATATTCCACAAATGAACAAACATAAGATTTAACTGTTGTATCATGTAATCAAATACAATTCAGATATATTTTTGAGGCAATTTTAATACAATTCTTATAAATTTTACTTGTATTATACTTGTATTATACAATTCTTATAATTCTAATACAATATTGTATTATACTTGTATCATCGTTATATCATGTTGTTTTACTTTTGATGTATCATATATAATTTATGTTATATTATCATACATTTATGATACAATTTGAAACTAATTTTGATAAAATATGATACAATTGTGAAACAATTGTGAACTTCTCCCTCTTCAAGTTTCAATATGGTATTTCACCTAAAACCAGCAGCAAAATCCATAAAAACCAGCAAAACCACCAATAATTATAGCTTTTATTTTTAGATTGAAAGTCGAAGAGGAAAAATACATCACATACAAAAAAAAATAAAAAATACAAACCAATAAAAAATTAATACAATTCTGATACAAAATACTGTATTAAACTTGTACCAGTATTGTATCAAGTATCGTTTCATGTATTGATACAATTCAAATATGATTATAATACAATTCTGATACATTCCTGAAATAATTATGATATAATTATCATACAATTATTAAATTCTTATTATTCGAGGTTCAATCTAAATTTTACCTAAAACCAACTATAAGCTTAATCAGTCTCCCTTAAAATTAAGATATAAACTCCAAAGTATATTCTCAATCGTTTGCGGAACACCCAACCCAAGCAAATCATAAATTCATAAAATCTGAATATTGATACAATTGTGATACAATTATCATATAATCATGATGCAATTTTGAAACTTCTTCTTCATCGAGTTTCAATCTGAAATTTTATTTAAAACGGACTTTAAACTTAACGATTCTCCCTCAAAATTGAGATATAAAACCAAGGTATATTCTCAATCATTTGCTAGAACACCCAATTGTAACAGCTCGACTTATTGTTTTATGTATTTGACCCCAATTTTCCCTTTTGAAACTTCCCACGTGTGCATTTTGTGGTTTTGATCTCGGGCACCATACCATCTTTATGCGAAGTTATCAAACAAAATAGATAGTGGTCCTTCTTAAGTGGGAAAAGACTCTGCACAAGTAGCCTTAACTACTGCAGTTTACAATTGAAGCCCGGATGAGACCTGCTTTATCCCCCAACTCTAAGTCACAAACATTTCTCATCAAACAATCTAAGTAACTAGTAATTTTTACCTAGGACGTGTATTTCTCTTTATTATAACATTCTTGCTATTCAATTTCATTAATGCAGTACATAGACAGCACACAACTAAAAAGAGATAGAATCACTACAAGAAAATGAAGATACGACGACATCTATTAAATTTCATATTAATAAATGCCAATAGTTTTTGCGACTCTTTGTATCAAATGTCAGTAGTTTTTACGATATTTATTCATAAATGACATGAATGTCACGTTTATTCGACATTTATTTTAAATGTCACTGAATAAATATATGTGATTAGGCTTGACTCCTATAAATTTAGAAGAGTCAACAGAACTTGCTCCATTAAGGCCCAAAAAATTGCTGAATCTCCCAAGGTGTTAATCTCTTGCAATTCGAGCTTAATTATATCTAACTCGAATACTTTAAATTTAAAGGTCTGACGCCCTCCATGAGAAAATCAAGTAACAAGTAATAGTATATCGGATAACTCGACGAGGTCGATTTTAACTGAACTTTGACCAAAGATTTTATCTTTCAACAAAATAAGCAAGCGTGATTTTACAATTGGTGTGGTAATGCTAGGCCCTGCAACATCAATAACCCAGACATGGACAGACCATGTGACAGAATAACATTGACCCTTGTAATAATTAATACTCGTGACTGCACCGTGGGTGTTAATGTCAATATTAGTCCAGTTGAGATCTCCAGGTCACCAAAAAGCCAAACTATTAACGCGTCCATAATAATTAACGACCAGTACATAATCTGATGTAAGAGAAGGACTGGCCGATAAGATAGCTTTGTCCATGCAGTTCCAGATCTCTTCTTCAGGTGCTTCTCCTAGACCCTCTGAAGCCAATAATAAGTCTTTTCATGGGGGAAGCTATATTTTGATATGAGAGAAAGGTGCAACAAATTCATCTCTCCGGTATATGACATGGTGAACAGCCATCCCTCTGATGGAAAACACTCTCGCCCTCTAGTTTCATCTTCAAAAGAGAGTAAAATTCTCGATAATCATCATTTTATCCGCCAACATAAATAATGGAACTTGGGGCGAATGCACATCTAAGAATTTCTTTGAAGCAGCAGTTCTCCATGAGGTACAGACTGCACCAAAAGCAATGAAATCTTCAATCACTTTAACACGCTTTGTAATCTGAGTAAGGAGATCATGCGGCAACTCTACCCAATTCGCCATAGTTTTGAAAGGAAGAAAGTGTAAGGTAGCGGTGTCAAAGGATATTTAAGAACCAATTAAACCGGTCGAACCGTACTGTACCAAACCAAGTTTTAGATTTGTTTTAGTAAATCGTAGGTTTTTTATATAAATCTATAATTGTACTGATAATTATCGTAGGTTTTTATTTTATAAGAATAAGTCAAATAAATACCGAACCGTACCGAATAAATTTACTTATGAAAAAATCTCTTTACATATTAAGCTTAAAAATAATAAAGCATTAATTTTTTCCTTGGAACTTGGAATTATGAAAATTGTAACGACTCAACCGGTCGTTTTGCTTTTTAGAACCTCGTTCCCTTAAATAAGACTCCCTGTAAGTGCTTTTACTGTTTTGTGACTTGCGGGAATGGTTAGTTCGGGTTCGAAAGGGTTCGGGTTAAAATCGGAACACTTAGTTCCTTAAAAGTGGCTTAAAAGGGTTAAATTTGACTTGGGTCAATATTTGTAGTAAACGACCTCGGAACCGGAATTTATCGGTCCCAATAGTTTCGTATGATAATTTTGAACTTGGGCATATGTTCAGATCGAGTTTTGGATGACCCGAGAGCGTTTCGGCACTTAATATTGTAGGTTGGCACATCGAAGGTTTTTCAAGTTCTTTAAATTTGGTTTGGAGTAGGTTTTAGTGTTATCGAGGTCCATTTGGGATTCCGAGCCCGAGAATGGTTCCGGGTGGTGATTTGTGACTTGCCCGTAAAATTTAGCCTCATTCCGAGTTGATTTTATAGGAATCGGACGCACGAAAGTGTTTCTAGAAGATTTTGAGTTTAATAATTCGATTCATGCGTTTTGGCGTCCAATTCGTGCTTGTAGATATTATCTTGGTGTTTCGAGCAAACGAGCGGGTCCATATTATGTTGTTGGATGTGTGAGTGCTATTGGATGGGGTCCCCAGGTGTGGATCGGTTTAGAATAACTATTCATCGAATGACTAGCATTACTCCATCTGAATGTGTCTATGGTTTTAATCCTTTGATACCACTTGATCTTGTTCCTTTGCCAAAGAGATGCAGTTATTAGCATTGATGGAGAAAAAACCGAGCAGCTGCGTTGCTCGAATTGCATGCTAAGGTGAGAAAACTTTGGAGGATGCTTATGAAAAGGTAGCGGTCAAGAATAATAAAGGAAGGAAAAAGATGGACTTAAAGAGAGGTGACTGGGTTTGGGTGCATTTCCGCAAGGAACGGTTTCCGAACCATAGGAAAGGGAAATTGGCTCCGCGAGGAGATGGACCATTTCAAGTGTTGCAGAAGATCAATAATAATGCTTATGTCATAGATCTGCCTGATGACTATGCTATTTCTAAGACATTCAATGTCACTGACTTGACTCCTTGTGCTGCTTTGAAAGATGAAGAAGGTTCGATTTCGACGACGAAATCTTCCCAAGAAGGGGAGGATGATGCAGGTCAACCTGATCATGATACGTTTAAGCCTTCAAGAACATTCAGGAGAAGTGAAGCTAAAGAGATTCATGATGCACATTTGATGGTAAAGAAGAGCCAAGCGTTTAAGCACATTGTGATGTTTGTGGCTATGTTGTAAATGTTGTGTAGTTATAAAAGACATTAATTCTTACTTGTGATCATGTCCTGCGTGACACTTTAGCTACTTAGCCAATTTATGGCCTTTTTGTTAATTGTTTGTTCCTAGTTAGCTTAGGACAAGGCTCATTCTATATAAGCCTAAAGACCTCATTATTTGTAGTAGTTTTTGACATTAAATTGAAGAATTTTCGGCAGCCACCTTGTGCTCCCAAACGTGTGACTTTAACTTGTCCAATTTTGGTGTGATTCAAAATTGAACTTGTTCCTTAGTTTGATCGAACAATTTGCAAGACAATCGTTGTCTTGAGAATCGTTCGTATAGTATAGGTACTCGTTGATTCCATCAAGAAGGTAAGTAGACTAGTTCCTACTTGTTGTCTTGATAATTCATAGAGCGTCTTACTTTATCCTTTGTTTTTTTATTTTCGCGTTTAATATTGTATCATGTTGTTTATGTACTCACGCTACACTTATCGTGCAGGATCTGAGGCAAGTGCATCTGGTATTTATCCGGCGCGCACCCCTGTTACCCCAAGGCCTAGTGGTGAGCTGATTTTTGAGTCCGTTATGCAGCACCGGCAGTCTCTCTTTTGCATTTAGTTTCTGTCTACTCTATTCCAGACAGTAGTTTAGAGTTTTGTATATTCTGCTAGTTGCTCATACACTTGTGACACTAGGTCTTGGAACACATGCTAGTAGACTTTATGGTTTTGGAGCATTTATTTCACTGCATTTGCTCACTCTTAGCTTTCGCTTTACTTTATTAAATTTTCTACTACTTATTTTCTTAATAAATGAAATTCAACTACTTGAAAATTTATTACAAAGAATAATTACATGGTTAGTTCACCGTTGGCTTGCCTAGCAGCAACGTTGGGCGCCATCACAGCCTATAGGAGGAATTGGGTCGTGACAAAAACAGTTACAAGCCAACAAGTAATTAAACTCAAAATCCTTATTCCTAACCTATTATGCTACTCCTACTGAAACTAAATTATTTCCACCATATTCACTAGCAAGATACAAAGTATTCTAGCGATTATGAGTAGCAAACTATAATGTAATGAATATATATGTTCCCTTTCATATGATTTAGATTTATCTTTTTGAATATTTGATCTTCTATAGACTTTATTCTTAAGTCCCATTTTGGTTAATATCTTTCCACTCGTGTGACTTATATTTTTTTTTATCTTTGTTTAATTTCTTTTACGATGCTATTTAATAGTTGATGGATCTATACTCTGGTTATCTTTCATGTTTTCTTAATTCATCACGCTTTAAACAGTAAAAAATATCTAAAGAGTTTTGCTAAGTCCTATAAAAATACGTATGTTATTGCATTCTACTAATATTAATGACTTTTATATCGTATTTAAAAAAAATCAAAAATTAACTGAACTATACCGTTACTGAAGAGAAACCGACATCATTGGGACGGTTTCGAAAAATCTAATTTTAATTATACATAATAAAATAACCGATAAATTAATATGGTATAAATTTTTTATAAAATAACCGACAGAACCAAGCCATGACACCACTAGTTTAAGGTTTCTTGGTCAAGAGAAAAACAACCTCTGTTGATGGTTTTGGTTTGGTCTTTTGAGGTCATTTATGTAGGCATTAAGTATAACTATCGACTTTGACAAGGATTTGGAATACCAAAGAGAAGCCCAATCTTTTCTATTATTTTCAGAAGGGAGTTTTACCTATATCTACTGTTATAGGAACTTATTTACTTATTTTTTTTAGGTTTTATAGTACTTAATTTTTTTTTCACAAATTATATACATTTTCCTTTTAAAAAATTCTACACTATTGTTAATGCCTTCAATTATGGGATTCAATTATATCTTTTTCTTTTTTTCTCTCCTCCCCTACGCATATTTGTGATATTTGACTGCTTTCAAGGATTGTAGAAGCCTGTATTTGCCAAACTTTCGTCGTTCTCCTTTTTTTTTTTTTTGGGCCTCATCTCTTCGAGTAGGCTCAATAGCTTTCAATCAAACAAAGTTACGAATAAAAAATCTAATAAGTCTCTATATGCTTAACATAAATTCCACAAATGAATAAACATAAGATTTAACAATTGTATCATGTAATCAAATACAATTCAGATATACTTTTGAGGCAATTTTAATACAATTCTTATAAAATTTTATACAAATTTGATACAATATTGTATTATACTTGTATTATTATTCTATCATGTTGTTTTATGTTTGATGTATCATATATTGTAACGATCCGACCGGTCGTTTTGAGCTCTAGCGCGTTTTTCAACAGTTTGAGGCCTTGAGTAGCTTCACATCAGGTATTATGACTTGTACGTGTGGTCAGAATTGAATTTCGGGAAGTTCGGGATTGATTTGGAAAGAAAATTCTAATTTCAGAAGCTTTAAGTTGGAAGAATTGGCTAAGATTTGACTTTTGAATAAACGACCTCATAATAGAGATTTAAAGGTTTCAATAGGTTCGTGTGATGATTTCGGACTTGGACGTATGTTCGGGTTGAGTATCGGATCACCCGGGAGCGTTTCGGCGCTTATTATGGAAGGTTGGCATTTTAAAAGTTAAAGAATTTTATAAGTTTGGTTTGAAGTGGATTTTGATGTTATCGATGTCCGTTTGGGGTTCTGAGCCTTGGAATAGCTTTGTTATGTCAATTGTGACTCGTGTGCGAAATTTGTAGTCATTCCGGATTGATTTAATGCACTTCGGCACAAGATATAGAATTTGAAATTTTGAAAAATTTATAAGTTCGATTCGAGGCGCGATTCATGATATTTGATGTTGTTTGACATGATTCGAGGTTTCGACTAAGTCCGTATCGTGCGGTGGGATATTTTGGTATGTTTGGACGGGGTCCCGGGGGCCTCGGGTGCGAATTGGGGTGGAAATGGCTCAAGTTTGGACTTGGGAGAGGTGCTGAGACAGCTGGGAATCTGGTGGAAAGGGCCGCAGGTGCGAGACCGCAGAAGCGGCCTTGGTGTCGTAGAAGCGGTGAGGCTTAAGGTTGGTCGGAGTCGCAGGTGCAAGGAGTTTACTGCACCTGCGGGCACGCAGATGCGGGAAAAGGAGCGCAGAAGCGAAGGTGGTCTAGGGTTGGAAGATCGCAGGTGGGGACATGGGCGCGCAGGTGCGGAAGGTTGTTCGAGCTAGGGAGACCGCAAATGCAGGTGATATCCGTAGAAGCGGATGCGCATCTGCGATTGAGGGCACGCAGAAGCGGAAAGTTGGCGCCTTGGGGAAAGCCGCATCTGTGAGGAAGTTTCCGCAGAAGCGGTTATTGTTCCGCAGATGCGAGAGGTCTTCCGGGAAGAGGGTTCTTTAAAAGCGGGATTTGGCACATTTTCTTTCATTTTTACTTGGTTGGGGTGATTTTAGAGAGCTTTAAGGGGAGATTTTCATCAAGCAATACAAGGTAAGTGATTCCCACCTATTACAAGTTAAATATATGGTTTGTACAAGGATTTAAACATAGAAATTAGTAGAAATTGTGGGGTTTTTGGTAGAAAACCTAGAACTTGGTATTTTTGAATTTCGACCTCGAAATTGGATGTGGAATTGAGAATAAATTATATATTTGAGTTTATCATATTATGGGTAATGTTTATCTTCTAAAATTTTTGAAATCCGGGCACGTGGGCTCGAAGGTTATTTTATAGACTTTTCGAACGGAGTTCGGAATCATTATGAATTGAATTATTATGAGCATTGGACTATATTTTGATTGGTTTGCACCTTATTTGACTAGTTATGGATCGACGGGCATCGATTTGAGGTGTTAGAGAGGCTTTAGATATTGACTATTGAGATAATTGAAATCTAATATAATATTTATTAGAATGTGTTAATCTATATTTATGAATAAAGAAAATCGAAGGAGCACCGACCAACATTCTGGACTTTAGTTATAGTTTCCTAGCTAGTCTTTCTTCTGTATTGGGTCGGATATACCTAAGTGAAGTCGGGTTCGGGTACAAAATGAGATCGGGTTGCCCCGGTCCAGGAACGGCAAATCGGTCGCACAGATGGAGAGACCGAAACAGAACAACTGGTATAGTCGGCCGGGAGACGCTTCGTGATTGTGGACCGGCCCCAACCCGAAGGTCTCGCTAATCATCGGACGTTTCACCAGAATTAATTACCTCAACCATTGCGGCCGTTATGCTATCATTTAAGAGTATTAAATCCCATGATTAATGGGGTTTTCCTTGTAATCAGTTCCCTGCTTTTATTATGACTCTTACACTTACCTATGACTCTTACACTTACCTAGGACTTTAACACTTGCCTATAAAAAAGGCAGAGATCCTTCATTGAATGGCAACTCATTCTTCTCATCTCACTAGGCAATTTACTTTATCATCTCTACTGTTCTTCAGAATTCAATATTAAACTCTCTACTACTGTTTGTTGAGATATTGTTCCATTACATGCGATTCTTCATTGATATATTTACTGTTTGATTACTCTATCTCGCTTATAGCACTCTGATTACTTACTACTTACATTTATTTGGTATCAAACTAATTTACGGATCCTTAGCTCTGCGAACAAATTCAATTGTTATCCGATTTAAGGGTAAACAGTTTGGCGCCCACCGTGGGGCTAAGGATATTAGTAAATTTTTGATACATTTTGTCCTTGAAAACACAATTTTACACTTGCTCTTTGCAGAATTCTTTGTCTTTCAGGACACAGATTAGTCATGGCACAATCACTCCCCCACAGTAACGAGATCAACAACCAAATAGAAAACAACAATTTGCCCGGACATGAAATCCCAGCCGATGTCAATTCTCAAGTGGCGATCGAAGCCGACCAAGCATCCAACTCAACGCATAGCATTCGAGGGGAGAATGAGAGAGGAGGTTGCCCGATTGCTCAAAAACGGGCATCTTAGAGAATTTCTTAGTGACCGAGCGAAGACTCATTATGAGAACAGGGACAGGCCAGCAGATCAAAGGGAACCGAAACATACCATCAACATGATAATTGGAGGAGTGGACGCACCCCAAGTGCCGTTATTGAAGCGTACGAAAATCTCTATCACCCGTGAGAAACGAACTCGAGACTATACTCCCGAAGGGACTTTATGCTTTAGCGACAGGGAAATCGAGGACCTTGCACAACCTCATAACGATGCATTGGTGATATCAATGATGATACACGATACCCGAGTAAAACGCGTTCTTATCGACCCCGGAAGTTCAGCCAACATAGTCCGGTCCTGGGTCGTCGAACAGTTGGGACTAACAGATCAAATCGTCTCCGAGGTCCGGATACTCAATGGTTTCAATATGGCAACAGAAACAACTAAGGGAGAAATAACATTGATGGTGAACGTAGCTGGTACCACCAGGGCAACAAGATTCTGTGTAATCGAAGGTGATATAAGATATAACGCCCTGCTCGGAAGACCCTGGATACATGACATTAGGGCAGTACCATCGACTTTGCACCAGATGTTGAAGTTCCTGTCGGTTGAAGGGATCACCACCATTTATGGGGAGCAGCATGCAGCGAGGGAAATGTTCGCAATAGAAGAAACAACATCGAGGCCCGTTGATCATCAACAGAAAGCCAAATAGCAATTACAAAAGCCGCCCTCGAACGACGATTTTGAGGGAAGGCAACCGGATGAAGATGATTTCGGGGTACCTCGATCCTTTGTTGCCCCCGATGAAACTGATGCAACCAAATCAACGATCGAAGAATTAGAACAAATCTCAATCCGTCACGATGCGCCCGATCGAAAGGTATACCTGGGCTCGGGTTTGAACTCCGAGCTCAGGGGTAAATTACTCTCTTTCCTTTCGGCTAACGAAAACTCTTTTGCTTGGTCCCATTTGGATATGACAGGCATACCACCGGAGATTGCGACACATAAGCTGAGTGTCGATCCCAAATTCCGGTTGGTCAAGCAGAAAAGGAGGCCCCAATCCGAAGCCAAACAGGCCTTCATTCACGAAGAGGTAACTAAGCTTTTAAATATAGGGTCCATTCGGGAAGTAAAATATCCCGAAAGGCTAGCTAACGTAGTGGTAGTGCCAAAAAAGGGAAACAAGCTTAGAATGTGCATTGATTATAAGGATTTAAATAAAGCCTGCCCTAAAGACTCTTTCCCGCTGCCAAACATCGATCGTATGATCGATGCTACAGCTGACCACGAGACTCTAAGTTTTCTTGATGCCTATTCTGGATACAACCAGATACAAATGGACGAAGACGACCAAGAAAAAACGTCTTTCATCACTAAATATGGCACTTATTGCTATAATGTGATGCCACTCGGGCTTAAAAATGCGGGGGCTACGTACTAGCGCCTGGTAAATAAGATGTTTGAAAACCAACTAGGTAAAACCATGGAGGTTTATATTGATGATATGCTAGTCAAGTCCCTGCGAGCAGAGGACCATCTTAGTCATTTGCAGGAAATATTCGACGTTTTGAAGAAATACAACATGAAGCTGAACCCGAAAAAATGCGCATTCGGAGTAGGCTCCGGAAAATTTCTCAGGTTCATGGTCTCGATTAGAGGTATAGAAATCAACCCGGACAAGATCAAAGCTATCAAGGATATAAAGGTCGTCGACAACGTCAAGGCCGTACAAAAACTCACAGGCCGAATTGCAGCATTAGGTCGATTCATATCCCGGTCATCAGACAGGAGTCACCAGTTCTTCAACCTACTGAAGAAGAAGAACGAATTTTCATAGGGACCAGAATGCCAACGCGCTTTGGAAGAGCTTAAGAGGTACCTTTCCAATCCACCCTTATTACACACGCCAAAAACGGGCGAGCTGTTATACCTTTATCTCGCTGTGTCGGAGATAGCAGTAAGCGGGGTCTTGGTTCGAGAAGAACAAGGTACCCAGTTCCCCATATATTATGTAGTAGAACATTAGGAGAAGCTGAAACTAGATACCCGCACTTAGAAAAACTGGCTCTAGCTTTGTTAAGTGCTTCTAGGAAGTTGAAACCATATTTTCAAAGTCATCAGATATGCGTAGTGACAACCTACCCACTTAGAAATGTCATGCATAAGCCCGACTGTCGGGCTGACTGGACAAATGGGCCATCGAGGTCAGCGAGTACGATATCCAGTATCGACCGCGAACCTCGATAAAATCACAAGTACTGGCCGATTTTATCGCCGACTTCACACCGTCGCTTATTCCCCAAGTCGAGAAAGAATTCATGACTAATTCGGGGACTCCTTCGGGAGTGTGGACTCTATTCACCGACGGGGCCTCGAATTCGAAAGGATCGGGCTTAGGTATCGTTTTAAAGCCTCCAACCGGAAATACGATCAGGCAATCCATCAAAACCGTAAAATTGACTAACAATGAAGCCGAGTATGAGGCTATGATTGCAGGACTCGAACTGGCCAAGAACCTTGGGGCGGAGATAATAGAGGCCAAATGCGACTCTCTACTTGTGGTCAATCAAGTAAACAGGACATTCGAAATCAGGGAAAGTCGAATGCAAAGGTATGTAGACAAACTCCAAATCACTTTACACAGGTTCAAGGAATGGACTTTGCAGCATATTCCCAGGGAACAAAATAGCGAGGCCGACGCTCTCGCAAACCTAGGATCGGCAGTCGACGATGAAGAGATCAATTCCGAAAAGGTCGTACAGTTGATGAGGTCGGTGGTAGACGAAGGTCACGCTGAGGTCAACTCGACAAGCTTGACATGGGATTGGAGGAACAAGTATATAGAATACCTCAGCCCGGGCAAGGTTCCACACGATCCCAAAGAGTCGAGAGCTTTGCGAACAAAGGCAGCCCGATTTTGTTTGGCCGATGACGGAACCCTTTACAGGAGAACTTTTGGAGGACCTTTAGCTATATGCCTCGGCCCAGGGAATACAGAATACATCCTAAAAGAGATACACGAAGGAGCTTGCGGCAACCATTCGGGCTCAGATTCTCGGGTACGGAAAGTGATCCGAGCCGGCTATTATTGGGTCGACATGGAAAAAGACGCGAAGGAGTTCGTGCGCAAATGCGATGGATGTCAAAGACATGCA
>MCJB01048448.1:0-15470 GCA_002018475.1 Nicotiana obtusifolia | reverse complement strand
TCATGAAATGGGGGATGGACATAGTAGGACCGCTCCCTCGAGCTCCAGGTAAGGCTCAATTTATACTCTTTGTAACTGACTATTTCTCTAAGTGGGTAGAAGTGCAGGCTTATGAGAAGGTCAGAGAAAAGGAAGTGATCGATTTCATTTGGGATCACGTCATCTGCCGGTTTGGGATGCCTTCCGAGATCATGTGCGACAATGGAAAGCAGTTCGTCGGAAGTAGGATAACTAAATTTTTTGAAGATAACAAAATCAAAAGAATTTTGTCTAATCCTTACCATTCCAGCGGCAACGGCCAGGCGGAATCAACCAACAAGACTATACTTCAAAATCTGAAGAAAAGACTGGTCGACGCCAAAGGAAGATGGAGAGAGATGCTTCCTGAAATTTTATGGGCATATCGAACATCCGAAAAAAATAGTACCGGAGCCACGCCTTTCTCTTTAGTCTACGGAGCTGAAGCCCTGATTCCGGTCGAGGTGGGCGAACCGAGCCTCAGGTTCCGATATGCGACTGAAAAATCCAACCAAGAGGCCAAGAACACTTGCCTGGAACTATTGGATGAAAGGAGAGAGGTCGCCCTAGTTCAGATGGCAGCTCAAAAGCAAAGAATCGAGAGGTACTACAATCGTAGAACTCGACTTCGACACTTCAATACAGGGGACTTGGTGCTTAGAAGAACCACCCTCAATACTCGAGACCCTAATGAGAGGAAATTGGGACCGAACTGGGAAGGTCCCTACACTATACTAAAAGTCACCGGTAAAGGTTCTTACAAGCTGGGGACTTTGGATGGCAAACAGCTGCCGAACAACTGGAACGTAAGTCATTTGAAAAGATATTACTGCTAAGGTATTTTATTCTGCCTTTTCTACTTTCTTTTTACTTCGTTTATCAACACTAACGCATGTAGGGCAATTCAACATCAGACAGACACCATAAGTTTAGGCTGAAAGCACGCGCTGCACTCTTTTTTCCTTCGTCCAGTTTTGTCCCAATCTGGGTTTTTTCCGGCAAGGTTTTTAATGAGGCAGTATGTATACCGTGCTACTATATAGAATGTTAACTGCATTGACTTTGTTCACATCGATCTCGGAGGGCTGAAGTGAAAGATCGCTAGGGATCAATGTAAGGGTCAAACGGCCAAAGGAGCCATACCCGAATAGAACGATCTGACTCGCCTCCGACATACAAAGATGTACCATTACACCAATATTAACAAAGTCACTTGATGCTCATATTTATGTTACACTACCAGGCCTAAGGGTTTCTCTTTGTAGTCTTGTTATAACTGATAGTACAGAATGGAATGTATTGAAACTAAAGGAAATAAGACCGGCATGGTCAATCCCGAATTACGGCTAAGGCCGAGTTCAATGGGAAATTTTTATGCGGACGAAATTCGCGGCTAAGGCCGGATAAACTTAAAAGGAGACAAGACCGGCATGGTCAATCCCGAATTATGGCTAAGGCCGAGTTCAATGGGAAATTTTTATGCTGACGAAATTCGCGGCAAAGGCCGGATAAACTTAAAAGGAAACAAGACCGACATGGTCAATCCCGATTTACGGCTAAGGCCGAGTTCAATGGGAAATTTTTATGCGGACAAAATTCGCGGCTAAGGCCAGATAAACTTAAAGGAAAATAAGACCGACATGGTCAATCCCGATTTACGGCTAAGGCCGATTTCAATGGGAAATTTTTATGCGGACAAAATTCGCGGCTAAGGCCAGATAAACTTAAAGGAAAATAAGCTCGATATGGTCAATCCCGGTTTACGGCTAAGGCCGAGTTCAATGGGAAACTCTTATCCGATCGAAGCTTGAAAAAGCAGGACCTCGAATTAAAATTGGGACCTAACTTATTTTATAAGGGTCCAACATTTTGCTAAAACACGACCTCGATTCTTGTGGGCTTAATGGTTGAAAACGAAGCAAACAATAGCTTGATCGAATCACTATGAACAAGGCTAAGGCCTAATCAAAGTGTTAGTGAATTTTAGAAGCTGGGTTTACTATTTACTTGGTGACAGTTTATGACAAAACCATATATGCAGATGCCCAAGAGTCAAAGAAAAACAAGCTTGAAAATATCTTTCGCAAAAATCATCATACAAAGGTGGGACTATAACATCGTCTGAACTACGGCAAACAAAGTAGCATCAATTGGAGCCATCTTCGAATTCTTCGGGAAACATTTGTCTCCTCATCTCCTCTTCTTTTTTAGTCACCTCCTCAATATCCGAAGAAAACTCGAAGCCACGGGCTTGAAGCTCCTCGAGCACATTAAGACGAGTCTGGCATTGGGCATATTCAGTTAGCGCCATCGATTGTTGTTGGGCCACCTCCGCATCGGCTTTATACTCAGCTATCAAATCATCTGCTTTAGCTTTGTTGGCGGCATTTTCCAACTTTGCTTCCTGAAGCCGGTTAGCCAGGGCCGCCATTTCTAGCTTGGATGATTCAACTTGAGCATGATAATGCTCTTTATCCTTGGTCAGGGCCTTGATTGTTTCTTGAGCTGTCGAGACCCGTTCCTGAAGAGTTGTCGTCTCTGCGGTTAAAAGCTCAATCTTAATTCTCCAGCTGCTTGCCTCGGCCTTGGCCTCACCTAGCTTAGATCGAAGCTGATCTAACCGGGTGTCCATTTGTTTCAACCGTTCAATGCAAGAGGCCCGATCTTTCCTTGCTCCCGACAAATCGGTTCGGAGTTTTGACAGTTCATTCTCAAGCCGACTGCGTCGCTCCCACTCTAGTTCCATTCCTTCTTTGATGCAAAGGAACACTTCGTGGTTAAGCACCAAGGACTGCGAAAAATTCAAGCAAAGGATTTTCAGTTTGGAAATAAGAGTTAAAATGCCTAGTATAATCGAAGGGGAATAGACGGATCCTTACTTTGTTCATTGCTTGCTGAGATTCATTAAGCAGGAAAGCCCAATCCACGGCATTCATGGCAACTCGATCTTCTTGAGTTACCAAACCATGGAGGTAGCTTGCTATGCCTACCGGCGGGCCCAATGCTCGGGCGTCTTCGGGAATAACAAGGGTTATCACCCGATTCCTTTCCGGATTCAAACTCGGTGCAGGAAATTTATCCACCAACTTGATACCGGCTGGGGACGCGCTCGACTTAGCCGGAGGACTCCTTCGAGGGATCTCGAGGCCAAAAGTATCAGACGAAGGCACCCCATCAAAGAACTCTTCAAGATTTCCCGCTGTGATCGGTACCTTGCCCGGCCTATGAGTCTCAGCATCTCGGGACATCTCCAAGAAAGATGGTGAATGCGTCGCTTCGGGAATATTCGAAGGCTTTGGCGCCGAACTCTACACATTGGCTCGACCTTCGTTTCTTACCTCCTTTTCGACACCGATCTCAGGGGAGGTACCGGTTCCCTCCGCAGCAAGCCCGGGGACTCCCCGAGGGCTTTTATTATGTCTAAGACTCCCTGCCTCATCGGAGTCCTCACTCAGCTCGGCAGCGGCATTGGGGGTTTTGGCCTTCCGAGCCGCCATTTTCTTCCTTTTCTTTTTCTGGGGCTCGGCTTGATCGAGAGCCCTTATCTTTTTCTTTCCTCCTTCCTTCACCGATGCAGGAAGGGGACGAGGAACGGTCCTGCTAACAACTGCCGACCTCAACTCGGCATCTTTTGATAGGCCTGCAAAATGGAAGTTATAAAATATCAGTGTTGAGTATTGATAACAATCGATCCGATAGATTCAAGCACAGGTGAAGCTCACCATGATTCTTGGCCTCCCAGAGACCTTTGGATATCTCTCTCCAGGCCCGTTCAGAATATGATCGCTGGGCCACGATTTTTCTAACCCAGTCTTTCAAGTTATTAATCGCACCCGGTGACTGGCGAACGGCTGCACATGATTATGAATCAGTTATATGTCAAAAATCAGTAATGGAAGGATTAAAGTATAAGAATATTTACGCGTCGTATTCCACTTCTCAGGGAACGGCATACTATCAGCAGGAATCAGATCGGAAGTTTTTATCCGAACATACCGGCTCATCCAACCTCGATCCCTGTCCTCGTCTATGCTCGAAAACGGGGCCTTACTGGCCCGGCGGGCTAATTTAATCAGTCCCCCCCGGAAAATTCGGGGACTGTACAGCCTGAGTAGATGGTCGAGAGTGAAAGGATGCCCCCCCTCGACCTTATCTATAAAGAAACGAAAAAGGTAGATGATACGCCATACGGAGGGATGCATTTGAGCTAAAGTAACTTGATACCTCCTACAAAATTCCACAATCATGGGATCTACAGGCCCTAATGTGAATGGATAGGTATACACACTAATGTACCCCTCTACATATGTGGTTATGGACTCGCTAGGGGAAGGTATTATTCCTTCTTTATCATCCCAATGGCAGTCGGCCTTGACCCTGTCAAGGTATTGTGGGGTAATGGAACTAATATAGTCTGAAACCGGTTCACCTCGACCAGGTACAGAAGACGGCTTCTCGACTTTAAAATTAGTACCTATATAACATCCCGTTGGTATGAAGGCCTTCAATGGAGGTTCCGCAGAAGGCTCCTCAATACCGATGGGCTCAGCCTCTTCAGCAGGTTGAGCAGGGGACGATTGTCTATGGGGAACCAATTTTGATGTTTTAGCCATAGAAATAAAAGGAAGCAGAAGGATTCAGAAAGATTTTGAGATGAAGAAGATGAACAGCCTGCCCAGAAGAGGTTCAAAAGAGACAAAGTAAGTAAATATATGAGGACAAAGTGAGTTAATACATGAAGACAAACAAATTAATCTGAAGGGGAAGGAAGTATTTATACTTTTTCAAAAAAGCGGAGGCACAGAGCACGAGGTACGCGGCATTAAATGCACGCATTTAATGCAGTACTAGGTTCTGCAAAAAGGGTGCGCAATGATTGCTACATCGACGGCTGTGCACGTCATTATGATGCCATCATATATAAAATCTTTTTGGGGATCGGTGACTTTGGCGGTTGTGTTCTCATCACATATTTTATGATAAGTATCGATCGTTCAAGTAGTGAGCCCGAGATCCGATAATTCATGTCGTTTATTGTCCTTACTCTCCAATAAACGAGGGGACTATCTGTATTGGGTCGGATATACCTAAGTGAAGTCGGGTTCGGGTACAAAATGAGATCGGGTTGCCCCGGTCCAGGAACGGCAAATCGGTCGCACAGGATGGAGAGACAGAAATAGAACAACTGGTATAGCCGGCCAGGAGACGCTTCGTGATTGTGGACCGGCCCGAACCCGAAGGTCTCGCTAATCATCGGACGTTTCGCCAGAATTAATTACCTCAACCATTACGGCCGTTATGCTTCATTTAAGAGTATTAAATCCCATGATTAATGGGGTTCTCCTTGTAATCAGTTCCCTACTTTTATTATGACTCTTACACTTACCTATGACTCTTACACTTACCTAGGACTTTAACACTTGCCTATAAAAAAGGCAGAGATCCTTCATTGAAGGGCAACTCATTCTTCTCATCTCACTAGGCAATTTACTTTATCATCTCTACTGTTCTTCAGAATTCAATATTAAGCTCTCTACTACTGTTTGTTGAGATATTGTTCCATTACATGCGATTCTTCATTAATATATTTACGGTTTGATTGCTCTATCTCTCTTATAGCACTCTGATTACTTACTACTTACGTTTATTTGGTATCAAACTAATTTACGGATCCTTAGCTCTGCGAACAAATTCAATTGTTATCCGATTTTAAGGGTAAACACTATCTACTAATTCTTTTTTTATCTGATTTATAACTGTCTAAATATGTACATTTTGACTCCTGAAAATGATCCAATTCCTCGCCCTCCATGTATGGTAAATTACTGCTCCCTAGACTGCTGCTATTAACTTCTTTGTGACCTTATGCCAGTGCTTCTTTCGGATTGTTTCCATCACCAATCTCACCTCTCCAGCTTGGAGCTGGATGCCCAACCAGTCACCCAATGCACATCGTAATTTACCAGACCATTCACAAGCTGCAAACAAATGTAGGGAAGTTTCTGTACTTTGAGTTGAGCATAGACTGCATGCAGGGCTACGTACTGGGATGCTTGTATGGGGTTGAATACGATCGCTTGCATAGGGAGCACCGATTTTGGATTTTGACGACCGGCGTCGATTGAGGCCGCCATCCGTTAGGTCGAGATCGGAACATCGAGAAGGGAAGTCCGAGGTCGGACGTCATCAGGACGAAGCTCGAAGCCAAGGCGTCCGAGACGAGATTGTCGAGGCCGATCCGAATAAAACATCTTATGGTAAAAATATCAGATTTGTGTAACGGAAGGACGGAAATCTCATGATACGTAAACATCTCGGCGGGAATCGCGGCTCAAATCAGCAAAGATGTTGAACTCATTAATTTTAGGGATTTTTTACCTTGTAAATAGGTCTTTTACCTTGTATAAAATTCTTTTCCCTTCCTATATAAATAGGCAGCCCTACTGTAAAAGGTGGGGAAGACACGATCAATATACAAAGTTTGACATATTTTAACTACTATCTTTATCAATACTAATTTTATTTTTGTTCATCTTAGAAGATTCCGCCACAGTTGAGTTATTCAATATTGGTGGTTTGCTTACTCTCTTATTTGTTGAACTTAGTCTTTATTTATCATTCATTCTTTAATTGTATTAAACCGAGTCACATATCCTTAAAACCACATATAAATTTAATTGTTACTCGTAATTAAGGGTAAACAGTTTGGCGCCCACCGTGGGGCTAAGGATTGAACGTTTGATACAGCTTCTGTCACACATACTATTTTACGCTTGTTCTTTGCAGAACCTTTTGGTTTCAGATTATAACGCAATCATGTCGCACTCACAATCTCAAATGGCGATCGATGTGGATCAGACTTCTGGCCCGTCGAACAGTGTGCAAAGAGAATACCGCTCAAAACAGCTCAAAACAACGAGGGATACGGGATTAGTCTCAAAATGATATTTGACATGTTACAAGCCCAGCAAGCGGCCATCGCTCAATTGCAAAGTCGCAGCCAGGTTTTGAATAGGGTTGAAGCCGGCCTTTCTCGGGAAGTCATCCCCGAAAACGAACCAGTCATGGCTGAACCGAACGAAAACGGATCGGGGGCAAATTCCGGGATCATGAAGATGCTTGAAGAACTGACCAAGCGGGTCGAGTCTGGTGAGAAGAAGATCGAAGCCAATGACAAAAAGGTAGAAACATATAATTCGAGGGTGGATAAGATTCCAGGAGTACCCCCGGTGTTGAAAGGCTTAGATTCAAAGAAATTTGTGCAAAAACCTTTCCCATCAAGCGCTCCCCAAAACCTATACCAAAGAAGTTTCACATGCCGGAAATTCCCAAATACAACGGGACATCTGACCTAAATGAGCATGTAATAGCATACACATGCGCCATAAAGGGAAATGATCTCGAAGATGATGAAATTGAGTCCGTCCTCCTGAAGAAATTCGGAGAGACCTTGTCAAAGGGGGAAATGACTTGGTATCATAATCTGCCCCCGAATTCCATCGATTCTTGTGCCATGCTTGCGGATGCCTTCGTAAAAGCTCATGCGGGTGCCATCAAAGTAGAAACGCGAAAATCAGACTTATTTAAAGTGAGGCAAAGGGACAATGAGATGCTCAGGGAGTTTGTATCTCGTTTTCAGATGGAACGGATGAACCTACCACCGGTCACCAATGATTGGGCCGTACAGGCCTTCACCCAAGGACTCAACGCCCGAAGTTCAATGGCTTCACAGCAGCTTAAGCAAAGCCTGATTGAATATCCGACCGCCACATGGGCAGATATACACAACAGATATCAATCAAAGATTAGGGTTGAGGATGACCAACTTGGAGCCCCCTCGGGATCCACTTACCCAATCAGAACTCATGATAGGGTTCAAAGAGATATTTATCGAGAACCAAAATCGAGCAGAGACAGGCATCGGTCATACCCTGGAGACCGAAGGGCCATTCCGGTAAAACAGGCTTCCCCGAGACAAGAAAGAAGGAACGATCCTAATCGGAGTAACCGAAGACCATTGGCAAGAAACAACTTCGAGAAAACCACTGGCCCCCGGGAAGCACCGCGACTGTCTGAGTATAACTTCAACGTTGATTCGCTACTCTCGTATCAGCCATCTATCGCATTAAGGATACTAAGTGGCCTCGACCGCTGCAATCGGACCCAGCTAAAAGAGATCCCAATTTGATATGTAAATATCATGGCACACATGGGCACAGGACCGAGGATTGTCGACAGCTGAGGGAAGAGGTGGCGCGATTGCTCGAAAATGGGCACCTCCGAGAATTTTTGAGCGACCGAGCCAAAAACCATTATGGGAACAGGAATAAGCCATTGAACCAGGAGGAACCTCAGCACACGATCAACATGATAATCGGTGGGATAGATACGCCCCAAGATCCGGTATTAAAACGCACTAAAATATCTATCACCCGAGTAAAGCGCACTCGGGATTATGCGATGGAGAGAGCTTTGTACTTCAGCGAAGAGGATGCAGAAGGAATCATGCAACCCCATAACGACGCCTTAGTAATATCGATGCTTGTACACAAAACTAAGGTGAAGCGTGTACTTGTCGATCCTGGTAGTTCAGCCAATATAATCCGATCATAGGTTATTGAACAGCTCGAATTGACAGACCGGATTATTCCTGAAGTTCGAATTCTCAATGGTTTCGACATGGCTTGCGAGACAACCAAAGGGGAAATAACGTTGCCGGTGAACACCGCCGGTACTGTTCGGGAAACAAAATTCTGCGTGATCGAAGGAGATATGAGGTACAACGCCTTGCTTGGGAGGCCGTGGATTCATGATATTAGAGCAGTACCCTCAATACTTCACCAAATGTTGAAATTCTCATCGACTGATGGGATCGTAACTATTTACGGAGAACAGCATGCTGCGAGAGAGATGTTCTCAATAGAAGAAGCAGTGCTGAAAACGACCGCTCCTTCCCAAAGAACCAAATAGCAATCACAGGCACCACCTTCAACAAACGAAGGTGAGCAGGATCATCTCGAAGATGACGACTATGGGGTTCCCCGGTCATTCATCGGACCCGATGAATCCGATGCGACCAAGTCAACGGCCGAGGAACTCGAGCAAATTTCACTCCGAGGCGACTCGTCGGATCGAAAGGTATACCTGGGCTCGGGCCTAAGCTCCGAGCTCAAGGCCAAACTTATTCAGTTTCTTTTAGCTAATGAAGATTCTTTCACTTGGTCCCATCTTGACATAACAGGGATACCATCGGAAATCACAACTCACAAACTGAGCATCGATTCGAAATTCCGACTGGTCAAGCAAAAGAGGAGGCCTCAATCCGAAGTCAAAAAAGCATTCATCAAGGATGAGGTAACTAAGCTTTTAAATATAGGGTCCATCCGGGAAGTTAAATACCCGAAATGGTTAGCAAATGTAGTTGTAGTTCCTAAAAGGGGAAATAAGCTAAGAATGTGCATAGATTATAAAGATTTGAACAAGGCGTGCCCTAAAGATTCTTTTCCCTTGCCCAATATCGATTGCATGATCGATGCCACTGCTGGCCATGAGACCCTTAGCTTTCTCGATGCCTACTCTGGTTATAACCAGATACGAATGGATAAGGATGATCAAGAAAAGACATCCTTCATCACTAAGTACGGTACCTATTGTTACAACGTGATGCCATTCGGGTTAAAAAATGCGGGGGCTACTTATCAACGCCTAGTAAATAAGATGTTCAAGGAACAACTAGGAAAAACAATGGAAGTTTACATTGATGACATGTTAGTTAAGTCCCTGCGAGCAGAGGACCATTTGAGCCATTTGCAGGAGACGTTCGATGTGCTGAAACGGTACAACATGAAGTTGAACCTGGAGAAGTGTGCATTTGGAGTGGGCTTGGAAAAATTCCTTTGTTTCATGGTCTCGAATCGGGGAATAGAAATTAACCTCGAAAAAATCAAAGCCATCAAAGATATAACAATTGTAGACAGTGTGAAAGCTGTGCAAAAGCTGACAGGTCGGATAGCAGCCCTGGGCCGATTCATCTCGAGATCATCGGACAGGAGCCACCGATTCTTCAACTTGCTGAAAAAGAACGATTTCTCGTGGAGTCCGGAATGCCAGCGCGCGTTAGAAGAACTTAAGAGGTACCTCTCTAGTCCGCCTTTACTTCATACGCCAAAAACAGGTGAGCAAATATACCTCCACCTTGCCGTTTCGGAAGTAGCGGTAAGCAGGGTCCTGGTCCGAGAGGAACAAGGTACGCAGTTTCCCATTTATTACGTCAGTAGAACCTTAGGTGATGCTGAAACTAGATACCCACATTTGGAAAAATTAGCACTCGCTTTATTGAGTGCCTCTAGGAAGCTAAAACCCTACTTCCAATGCCATCCCATATGTGTAGTAACAACTTATCCCCTGAGGAATATTATGCACAAACCTGAGCTATCAGGCCGACTGGCCAAGTGGGCCATCGAAATAAGCGGGTACGATATCGAATATCGGCCCCGAACCTCAATCAAATCCTAAGTGCTAGCAGATTTTGTCACCGACTTTGCGCCATCGCTAATACCCGAGGTCGAGAGAGAATTAATGACCGAATCGGGGACTTCTTCGGGGGTGTGGACTCTGTTCACAGACGGCGCCTCGAACTCGAAAGGATCGGGGCTTGGTATCGTACTAAGGCCCCCAACTGGGAATACTATCCGACAGTCTATTAAGACTGTGAAATTAACTAACAACGAAGCGGAATATGAAGCCATGATTGCAGGTTTAGAACTGGCCAAAAGCCTGGGAGCAGAGATAATCAAGGCCAAATGTGATTTCCTCCTCGTAGTCAATCAAGTAAACAGGACTTTCGAAGTTAGAGAAGGGCGAATGCAGAGGTATTTGGACAAGCTTCAAGTCACGTTGCACAGGTTTAAAGAATGGACTTTGCAGCACATACCTCGAGAACAAAACAGTGAAGCCGACGCCCTCGCCAACCTAGGATCGTCGGTCGAAGACGAGGAAATTGAGTCCGAAAAAGTTGTACAACTCTTAAGGTCGGTGGTGGAGGAAGGCCATGCCGAAATCAATTCGACAAGCTTGACCTAGGATTGGAGGAACAAGTATATAGAATATCTCAACTCAGGTAAACTCCTTTCGGATCCCAAAGAATCGAGAGCATTACGCACAAAAGCAGCCCGGTTTTGTCTATCCGATGACGGGACCTTATTCAGAAGGACGTTCAGAGGCCCCTTCGCAATATGCCTTAGACCAGGAGACAACGAGTATATTTTAAGAGAAATACATGAAGGCTCATGTGGGAATCACTCCGATTTTGAATCCTTGGTTCGAAAAATAATTCGAGCCGGCTATTATTGGATCGATATGGAGAAAGATGTAAAGGAATTCGTTCACAAGTACAACGAGTGCCAAAGGCATGCACCGATGATCCACCAACCCGGAGAGACACTGCATTCGGTCTTGTCGCCATGGCCATTCATGAAATGGGGGATGGACATTGTTGGCCCTCTCCCTTATTCGCCAGGTAAAGCTCAATTTGTTCTTTTTATGACTGACTACTTTTCCAAATGGGTTGAAGCGCAGGCTTACGAAAAGGTTAGAGAAAAGGAGGTGATCGACTTTATCTGGGACCATATCATATGTTGATTTGGGATGCCGTCGGAGATCGTGTGCGATGACGGCAAGCAGTTTATCGGCAGTAAAGTGACAAAGTTCTTCGAAGACAACAGGATCAAGAGGATCTTATCGATGCCCTATCACCCCAGCGGCAACGGACAAGCTGAGTCGACCAACAAATACATAATTCGAAACCTGAAGAAAAGGTTAACCGCCGCAAATGGAAAATAGAGAGAAATACTGCCCGAAGTTCTATGCATATCGCACAATCGAGAAAGCCAGCACCGAGGCCACTCCATTCTCCCTAGTATACGGTGTTGAAGCATTAATACTAGTTGAAGTAGGCGAACCGAGTATCAGGTTCCGATACGCAACCGAAGAAGCGAATCAAGAAGCTATGAACATCAATCTAGAATTATTGGATGAAAGAAGGGAAACAGCCCTTGTTCGAATGGCGGCACAAAAACAAAAGATCGAAAGGTATTACAATCGGAGAGCCCATCTTCGATACTTCAACATCGGAGACCTGGTGCTCAGAAGAATCACACCCAACACTCGAGATCCGAACAAAGGGAAGCTAGGGCCGAACTGGGAAGGGCCCTACACTATCTTGAATGTTACCGAAAAAGGATCTTACAAGCTCGGAACCATGGATGGCAAACAGTTGCCAAAAAATTGGAACATAAGCCATCTGAAATGATACTATTGTTGAGGTAAGAAATTTCGTTCTTCATTTGTCTGTTTTATGTTACTAACATCTGCAGGTATTGAATAAAATAACCTCGAGCCAGGAAGTACAGGGCATTAGGACTGAAAGCACACGTTGCACTCTTTTTTCCTTCGACCGATTTTGTCCCAAATTAGATTTTACGGCAAGGTTTTTAATGAGACAACCAGGAATCGTGCTAACTTAGATCGGTTGCTTATCGAAGATAACGATATTTGGTGCACAACTTCGATCGACCTTGAATATCTGGAGATTGCTTGTTTATTTCGATTCTTTGCTTAGCTACTTCAATTCAGGGGGGACTTCTCATAGATCATTAGAAATCAATGTAAGGGTCAAACGGTCGAAAGTACCGTGCCCAAGAAGATCGATCTACCCCTTAAGCAAAATTGTACAAGCACATGAATGCTAATAAAAGTTCTTTGGCACCGATGTTTTATCTCTGAGCCCAAGGGCCACTTCGATTCTTATTGCATAATCAAAAACTAACATTGTTCAGAACTCCGCGCGGAAATCAAAGGGGAATAAGGCCTATTAAGGCAAACCCCAATTTCTTGAAAGGCTAAGGCTATATCGAGTTAATACACCCGAAGGGGAGTAAGGTCTGCTAAGGCAGAGCCCCGATTTCTTAATAGGCCAAGGCCGTATCGAATTAATAAAGCTCGAAGGGAAGTAAGACCTACTTAGGCAAACCCCAATTTATAAAGGGCTAAAGCCATATCGAGTTAATACACTCGAAGGGGAATAAAATCTGCTAAGGCAGAGCCCCGATTTCTTAAGAGGCTAAGGCCGCGTCGAGCTAATAAAATTCGAAAGGAAATAAGACCTATCAAGGCAAATCTCGGACCCTTCTTCGGAGCCTGGGCCTTACCAATCGGCCGAGAAAGAAGGAAATCTACTGAGAAATAAGCTAAATCTTAACTAAGCTTGAAGGGCAGAAAATTCTATAAATCGAATTATCAGAGAGTCAGAATAGATCATACGAGAAAGGGAGATAAAAGAACATCCTTTATATATATAAAACAAAGTATGTTACAAAAAGTGAGAATCCTGAAAACGCATTATACAACAGATGGCATCAATCAGAATTCTCGGAGTCTTCTTCTTCTTCTTCTGGGAAGGCCTGCTTTCTAGCATCGGCTTCGATCCTTGCTGCATCATCAACCTTGGTGGATAGATCGAAGCCTCGAGCTTGTAACTCCTCGAGAACAGAAAGGCAGGTTTGGCACTTGGCATACTCGACCAGAATCTTTGATTTCTCTTGGGCAGCCTCGGCATCGGCCCTGTATTAAGCTATTAAATCATCGGCATCAGCTTTGGATGTGGCAATCTCGGATTTTGCCGATTGCAACTCGTTGACCAAAATATCACGATCCGAGGTAAGCGTCTCAACTTGAGATTGAAGTGTATCGGAGCTCTTAGTCAGAGTCCCTATTTTCTCTTGTGCCTCCGAGACTTTTTCTTCCAAGGAAACCACTCGAGGTTGGAGAGTCTCCTTTTCTGAGGTCAGCAGATCGGTCTTAGCTTTCCATTCGCTGGTTTCTGCCTTGGCCTCGCCCAATGCGGATCGGAATTGATTTATTCGGCCAATTTGCTGCTCTATCTAGTTGAGTGTATTGGCATTCTCCCTGCGCATGAAGTCTAGCTCGACCCGAAGGGTCGACATCTCCCCCTCGAGTCACTGACGACGTGCCTTTTCCTCCCTTAGCCGAAGGAAAGCCTCATGATGAAGCACTGAAGATTACGAATATGAAAGAAAATAAAACGGTCAGTACAGGTTGAAGAGTAAAATAACGAACACCAAACAAAGCCTGTAAGGAATTTTACCTTATTTGCTGCCTGTTGAGCCTCATTGAATAAGCAGGCCTCATCCACCTCATTCATTGCAGCCTGATCTTCCTCGGTCACCAGACACCGAAGGTATCTAGCCACGCCCACAGGCGCGGCAAGAGCCCTAGCGTCTTCAGGAATGACGAACTTTATTATCCTCTTCCGATCAGGGTTGGAACTCAGAGCAGGAAATCTATCGACCAACTTGGGACCGAAAGATACCCTGTTCGTCTCGGCGGAGGGACTCTTCCTCAGCACTTCAAGCCCGAAGGTGTCAGCCAATGGCACACCGTCGAAAAAGTCTTCAAAGGGCCCTGCCAGTACGTGGTCTTTGCTCGGCGAATGCGCCCTTGCAGCCCGGGCTTCATTGAAGGTTGCCTCCGAGAAAGAAGGAGAGTCCATTGCTTCTGGGGGACCCGAGGTTCCCTGAACTGCCTCCCCTGCATCGGCGCAAACCCCGGTCCTCGCCCCTGCATCGAGGTCCTCTACCCAAGGAATACAAGCTTCATCGGTCCTCGGCTCGGAGACTGCCCGAGATGGCTCGCTGCTTGAAATACCGAGGTCCCTATCTTCCTCGGAATCATCACTCAATCGGATAGCCAAGTCGGCAATTTTGGGCTTACGAGCTATGCTCTTCTTCTTATTCTTTTCTCGGGCTCAAAGGGACCGGGGGCTTCTTTTCTCTTTTTCCCTCCCTCCTTCTCCGAGACAGGGGGAGGGAAGGGAACCTCTCTACTGGGGGACATCGGCCTCAATTTGGCGTCCTTCGATAGACCTGCAAAGGAAAGAGGAAATGAATTAGCAGCAACACCGACCATATAAAGCATGAAATATAAGTATTACCGGTCTCACCATGATTTTTGGCCTCCCATAGGCCTTTCGATATCTCACGCCAGGCGCGCTCTGAGTAGGCCCTTTGAGCTACTACCTTCCGGACCCACTCCTCCAAATGCTGAATCACAGCCGGCATTTGAGAAACGGCTACATCTTACAAAGTATGTTAGTGAGATAACAAAGGAAAAACAACAGTTGAATTCAGATAAGAAAGCGATTCTTACGGTTCATGTTTCACTTTTCAAGGAACGGCATATCTTCTGCAGGGATTAGGTCCGATGTCCTAATTCGAACAAATCGGCTCATCCAGCCCCGGTCCTTGTCCTCGTCAATGCTCGAAAACGGGGCTTTGCTAGCCCGGTGAGCGAGTTTTTATTAGTCCCCCTCGAAAAACTCGGGGACTGTATAATCGCAGTAAATGATCGATGGTGAAAGGATGCTCATCGACCTT
>MCJB01048447.1:0-47638 GCA_002018475.1 Nicotiana obtusifolia | reverse complement strand
ATTTTTCTTATAGAGTCGCTTCACAGCTGAGTTGGAAGATTTTGTACGCAGCCAGCCACCATCTTCATCGGGCGAACCAATTCAACCGTCGGACGAGGAAGCTGAGAGAGGACGCATGCGGTTGGCGGTCCAAAAGGGGAGAAGGTATATGGGCTTCCCGCTAAGCAATTCCACCGATATAGGTGTAGAATGCAAGGAATAGGCACTTCCGCGCAAGCGGAGTCGCTTGATGGGGAGAGCCTCTCCTCTGTGCGGGAGCATGTAGCAAAGCTCACAGCCGAGCTAGAAGCTGCCAAGGAAAGAGAGAAGGTTAGAGAAGAAAGAGAAAAGGTTAGAGATGCTCAGTATGTTGCCATACAAGAGCAGCTCAAATCTCTCTTGGCTTCTGGCGCTAATTTTTCGATTCCCCGATCACGTGAATCATCGCCGGATGATGCTCTTAATAATGACACTTCATCCGACGATGCCATGTAAACATTAGTAGACGTTGAATTGTATTAACAGTTTATATAATGTATAAGTTCATTTGAACTTTATAGCTTGTTATTGTTTAATGTCGCTGTTTAATGATTTTTATTGTTGTTGTTATTCTCGTTGTTGTTTATTGTTGTTGTTGTTTTGTTGTTTGTTGTTGATGTTCTTGTTTTCATGGCATAAAATGCCTATATTAGGAATTTGGTAAGCTGGCAGGTGGTGTAGCTGCCAAAACAGGCAATTTCTGGAAAAATATAACCAAAAAAAGCGACCAACTTTGGTCTCAAGTTGGTCGCTATTTTGCTGGAAAAAAATATGAATCTGCATATTAGCGACCAACTTTGGTCGCTAATTTACAAAAAAAAAAACAAGATTTTACATTAGCGACCAACATTGGTCGCTATATTACTCAGTTTTTTAAAATCTGGGACAATAGCGACCAAAGTTGGTCGCTAACTGACGAATTATTTTTTATTTTTTTGACATTAGCGACCAACCTTGGTCGCTATTGTCCCAGATTTTAAAAAAAATTAATTAATTAAGCGACCAATATTGGTCGCTAATTCCCAGAATATATTAATTAAAAAAAAAAAATAGCGATCAAAGTCAGTCTCTATATGTTTTTTGGATTGCTTGGTCCTTTTGTGGTCCTTTTGTTGTAGAGACCAAAGTTGGTCGCAAATTAGCGACCAACTTTGGTCGCTATTTTTTTGTGACCACCTAAATACTGACCAGGCCATTTTGGTCGCTTTTTGGTTTTTGCAATTTGTGACCATCTTTGGTCGCTTTTTTTGATCGCTTTTTGCCTGTTTTCTAGTAGTGCGAGTAATTTTCGGTTGCGAAATATATTTTTCATAAAAATTATTTGGATGTTAGTTTACCAGTTCACATCATCGCCTGTGAATAAATAGTACTATTAATTAATATATAGAGTATCAATAGATTAGTAAGCGATTTGGTACTATTATTCTACCAGAAAATGAGGCACGAGCTCATATATGATGATTGTTAAGATAAAAGTATAACTTTAGATTGTATCAGTTCAACTAGAGACAGACAATTCAACTACACTCTACTCTTATATAATTGGGAATTTACCAAATAGCAGGTGGAGTAGTTGATATCTTAGATTTTATTTTCAACTAGAGATGAAAATTTCAAATAAAGGAGCCATACTTTTTTTCTTTTTCGGGGACGAGGGCACGAAATCATTCTATAACATATGTGGGGAAGTTAGCAAATAGCAAGTCAAATGTATATCTCATATTTGAGGGAATTAAAAAGAAAGAGAAAAGGAATTGAGAGTCTCCTACCCTATATAATATATTCTGACAAAATCAACCACTTGGACACTTTTTTTTTTTTTTGCCTAGTGTTAATTTTCATATATATAGCCAGAATTACAAAGATGGAGGGGGACATAGACCTTACCTCCCATAATGAAAGATGTGCATTCTTGATCATCGAGACTTGACAATCAAGTATACATAGGTAATTGTGAGGGGTTAGACCTATGATGATGTATTGATTGTCTATCTTATAACATCGAAAGACAATCATATCTACAAAAACATTGTGAAATGAATCTAGGTCAATCTATACAAAAATACATATGTTCCTAAATCTATTAATTTGAAATAGTATCCTCTCTATACGATGCGGTCTATTTCTAGCAAAGGAGGATCTTCTATATGATGTATCATCAAAAAAAAAAAAGATGGTAATAATCATCAAGTTTGCTTTGAAGAGGAAGCATAGTTGAGGATTGTTACTACTGCTGCTACGAAGATGTTTTGCTTTTGTGATTTGTGATTTCTGTTGGAGTGTTGACTGAGTTTCCTTGCTGCTGTTATTGCCACTGTTGGAGGGGCCTTTTACTGCTGCTGTGGGGGGGGGGTGTTTGATGCATTTATCCTGTCGAGATAAGGCAGGAAAAGAAAGAAAATTCTAGTAGCATCAACAATGACGGAGGACTACACTGTTGCTGTTGAGATTCTACTGCTATTAGGAAACTGTTTCTATGAAAAAGAAAATAGAAGAAATTCCAGTAGCAGCAACACGATCAGCAGTGAAAATAATATTAGCATTGTTGGGTTGCTGCTGTCACTTGCTTCTGCCTTTGCTCTTGTTCTATGTTTCTATGTTTCTGCAGAATACAGACTGCATCTTTTACTGCTTCATTTGATGCAAATCTTTTACTGCTGCTGTGGGATTTATCCTGCTGAGATAAGGCAAAAAGAACAGAAAATTCCAGTAGCATCAGCAATGACAGTACACTGCTGCTGTTGAAATTCTTTTGCTACTAGGAGCCTGTTTTTGCTTCTGCCTTTGCTCTTGTTCTATGATGGTAACCTGGTGTTCTGTTTCCTACAGAAAAGAGGTAAGAAAAAAAAAGGGAGGGGGGGGGGAGATGGAATTGGTGCAATTATAAGATAGTAACAGTGGGTGAGCATTGGAATTTCAGCAGTAGAACAGTCAAAAGAAGCTTACTGCTTGTGTTGGTATTACTGTATCCCAACTTTGTAATATGTTGAATTACTGCTTCTTCCCTCAAGAATATGTTCATGTTAGTCATCCAGGTGTATTGTGATTCATCATGTGTGGTGGGAAGTTGAGACTTTTGGACTTCCTATGTCTAAATGCAGGGGTGCCTTTACTGTCAAGGTGAATCTGTCCCCTTATGAGTGCAGACAGGTCCCTTTGGCTGTTATAATGTCTTAGGAAGTTGGAATCGTGGCTCAGTTTGGATAGGGTATCTGCTAGACCATTGGCTTCTCTCAGGACATGAGTGCACTTAAAGCCTTCACAATGTTGGGTCAAATGTTTGATTTCCTGTATTATCATATCTAAGGTCCATGGTGGTTTAGACTGTCCTATTAGCCATTGGGTAAGCAGCTTAGAGTCTGTTTCCAGATGAAGTTTGGTGTAACCATTTTGCATACACCAATTGATGCCAATGAGTGCCGCTTGAGTTTCTGCTAAATTATTAGTTCCCTCTCCTAGCGGACTTGAAATAGCATGAACGAAATTACCTTGATGGTCCCTAATGATGACCCCTGCTCCTATTTTCCCTGGGTTTCCTAGGGCACTGCCATCTGAATTGACTTTGACATACTTAATTGTTGGCTTTAACCAGACTACTTGCTGCACATTGGTGTGATGCTGTAAATTCTTTATAGCTATATACATTTCTGGCCATGTGGTAGGCCATTTGATGTTAGCATAAGATGTTCTGAGCAGCAGAAGTAGATCAGATGTGATTGAGTACAGTGCTCTAGTAACTGATGATGATTTTTCCCCATATTTGGCTGCACATCTGTTTTTCCACAGATTCCAGCATATAATGATTAGTAATGTGTCTAGGACCAATTTCTGCACCTCATTCTCTCTTTTTTGTAGCCACCAGTTCATTAATTTCATTGTTAGGGACTGTTTGTGATTTTGAATCCCAACTGGTGCATTGAAGTGTTTCTAGATAATTTGGGCAAATTGGCCTGAGTTGAGTATGTGCTCCGCTGTTTCATTCCTTGCTTTGATGCAATATACACACTTATTAACACTTGGAGCTCCAAACCTAGCTACTCTATCCTGTGGGTAGCTTGTTTCTCAATGCTCTCCATAGGCAAAAGGACCATTTGAAGGGTATTTTCTTGTGCCATATCATCTTATTTGTGAGCAGTACTTGATTTCTTTCTCTCAGTACAGTCCATGCTGATGCACAGGAGAATTCCCCAGAAGCAGAAGACTGCCATATTGGTGTGTCATTAATGTGGGGGTTATAATGGATTTTGATTTGGAGAATGTGTGAAATTATAGACAGGGGAGCTATTTGAGAGGTTATTTGACTGAGTTTCTGGATATCCCATTGCCCGTCTATCCAGTAATGTGATACCTTGGTGTTGCCGGGCCTGCCCTGCCCTTGTCTAAAGTTGGCTAAGTGCGCAGTACCTAGCCAGTTATCCCACCAGAAGCTGGAATTTCCTGAGTGTATTGTCCAGTGAATGTGATGGTCAGCAGTTTCTTTGTTGATCATCATTCTTCTCCATGTCTGTGATTGTCCACAGCTCCATTTTTTTGATCTGGGGTGTGATCTCTTACAGTATTTGGCCAATAAGAAATTGCTCCATAATGTCTGTTTGCTCCTAAATCCCCACCATTGTTTGTATTCCATAGATTTACAAATCTCTGCTATAGGTCTCAGTCCAATGCCCCCTTCTTCCAGTGGGTATGATAGTGTGTGCCATGAAGCCCAATGGTATTTGTTCTTTTCTTTGTTCATCCCCCAGAAAAATTGCAACTTTCTCTATCTGTTTAAGGATAGCTTTTGGGGGTGTGACTGCTGACAACAAGTGAATAGGGAGTGATTGCAGGACATGCTTGATTAAGGTCAATCGACCCCCATAAGATACTAATCTGCCATGCCAACCTCTTATCCTACTTACACTTTAGCCATGATACTATGAAAGTCCATAATTCTTTTCCTACCAATGTATAAGGGGCATCCTAAGTAGGTTAGAAGGGATTCTTTTTTGGTAAAGCCTGTGACCTGCTGAATTCTCTTGGTAGTGTATTGGAAGACAGAAGGGGCAGTCATAAAATGACTTTTGTTTTTGTTAATCTGTTGGCCAGATGTCTGCTCATAATCTTGAAGAACTTTCATGATCTTCTTTAGAGAGGTTCTGCAGCCTGAGGTGAAAATGATCACATCATCTGCGAAGCTCAAACGTGTGATTTGAGGTCCTCTCTTTTCCATATAAAAGCCATTAAAGAACTGATCATGTGTGAGATTGTTGAGCATCCTAGACAGTAATTCAGCTCCCAAAATGAAAAGTGAAGGTGTTAGGGGGTCCCCTTGTTTTAGGCCTCTAGTGGAGTGAAAGAAGCCAAATCTTGTGCCATTGACTATAACAGAGTACCAGTTGTTGGACATTGTTCTCCATACCATGTCAATGATTCTTTCACTAAAACCCATTCTTCTCATCATTATACATGTAAAGGACCAAGATACTCTGTCATAAGCCTTTGCCATATCCAATTTGATCACTATATTAGCGCCTATGTTTGGTTTCTTGATTCCTTGGACAATCTCTTGTGCAAGCATAATATTTTTAGAGATGCTTCTTCCTTTGATAAATCCAGTTTGGTTTGGGGGAGATGATATTGGGAAGAATAAGGGCAATTCTTTTGGAGATAATCTTGGATATAATCTTATTGATGAAGTTGCTCAAACTTATAGGTCTAAATTATGACAAGTTGTTAGGGAATTCCACTTTAGGTATCAGCACCAGGCATGCTTGTGTCATGTACCTAGGCATTGATTGGCCATAGAAGAATGCCTTCACCACATTGAAGAGATCAGACTGGATGATATCCCAACAATACTGGAAGAATTTTCTATTGAGGCCATCTGGACCTGTAGCACTGGATGGGTTAATTGAGAAAACAGTTTCTCTGAGCTCTTCCATTGTAGGATCTTTGTTGAGTTGATGATTATCTTATTCTGTAATCAGTGTAGGAATGTAAGATAGAAGATCTTCCCTGATGACTCCCCCAGGATCAGTGAATAAGTTGTGGAAGTGGTCGCAAGCAGCTTCACCTATTGCTTCATCACTATATATCCAGTCATTATCTTCATTTTTGATTTTGTGGGTATACAATTTTCTTCTTCTGCCTCTGATCAAACTATGAAAATATTTGGTGTTGGCATCTCCATCCTTGAACCATTGTAGTTTTGTTTTTTGCTTCAGGACAGCCTCTTCAAGTTTCAAATGTTTGACATATTGAGCATTGAGTTCATGGGCAATTATTCTATCTGATTCTTTGTTGGACTGTACCCAGATCTCTTCTGCTTGTCTGACTTTCTCTTCAAATTCCTTGACTTTCTGGAAAATATCTCCATACTCTTGTCTGGACCATTTGGATAGTTCTTTGTAGAGTGTTTTAGTTTTTTGATGAAAAATCCACATTGCATTTCCAGTGACTGGGGTATTCCAGACTCGCTGTACCAGTGGCAGGAAGGTTACATTTTCTGTTCAGCAGTTCAGGAATTTAAAATACTTAGTGGCATTTTCCTGTCTAACATTGATTTCCAGGAGAAGAGGACAATGGTCTGATCCTGTAGACGCTAGATGTGTAATGGTCGTGGTTGTCATTGGCCAGTCTCCTATCCAGTCTTTTTCAGACAATTGAGCAGGGGCCTCTGCCATTAGACCAAGTGTATCTAGGTCCATAGTATACAAGGTCAGTGAGTCCACAGTCCTTGATAATGCTCAGAAACTCTAGACTTTTGTTTAGTTGGTATGGAATACCCCTTATCTTTTCTTCAATTGATGCAATTACATTGAAATCCCCAATGGCACACCATGGCGCACTAGAGTTCTGTGCTTTGTTCCTTAGCTTGTCCCACAGTGGCCTCCTCAAAGGAGGTTTGCATTTAGCATATATGACTATGCGATGGAAGATTTCAGGAGCTTCAGCATGCTTTAACTCAATTGTGACTTACTGGTCATCTTGATCTGTGATAGTACCAAAGAAATCCTTATCCCAAAAATTCCATATCTTATCATTGATGTTGGAAGCTACATGATGCATAGAAAGTTGGTTTTGGTATGGAGTGATATGTGAAGAGTTTAGGAATGGTTCTAGAATAGCTATGAGGTAAAGATTATGGATTTATTTTAATGTTTTGAGTCTCTCAATGGCTCCAGAAGTTCTAATACCTCTGACATTCCATATAAGTGTACTAATCATTAAAACATGGAGGTTGGGTTGAATTTTGGTGAGACAATGCTTTTTTTAGCAGCCATGTTTCTTGTGATCCTTGGTGATGGGTTGTATGTTCTAGGAGATAACCCCTGGTTCTGAATGATAGCATTTTTATAGTGTTCCCCATTAATAGCTGCTGCAAGGAGATCACAATGTTGGTCCTCTTCTGTGGCATCACTGAGTCCCGCTTCTTCCTCAAAACCTCCACTCATCTCATCTTCTGAGAGAATAGGTCTATATTCATCATGTTGCAAAGAATATTTTAGAGGACAGTCTTCTATTGGAGCAGATATTAGAGCAGTGTGTTTATTCAGTTCCTGCTGCCTGTCCTGCTCATTAGTATGTAACAGAGGTTGTGAAAGGAAGGGATCTGGCACAAGGTCTCTATATGTCTGTGATTTGTTGGAAGTATCAACATCAGGATTCCATTTCAAGTTGGCAGTTGGGCTTTGGTATGGAGTGGTAGATTCCTGAAGGTGTTGTTCTGTTGTAGGTTCATTAATAGAGATACCTGTAGACTGTTTTCTCATGGCTTTTCTCTTTTTCTGGCTCAGCTTATTTTTGGATTTAGGGGATTGTATGCTGAAGTCTGACACTACAGGGGCTTTTCCTTTTAGGAGTCTTTTTATTGCATCTTCCTGCTGATTAATTTGGTATTCGTTTGAGCTATTTATTTCATATATCTCTTCTCCCATTGCAGTAGCTGTATGCGGCTTGAGGGGGGCTATCCCATGGTCTATCAATTGTGCTCTAGCACACTCATGCAAAACATGAGGAATCCCAACCCCGGTAGGTACCCCATCCTGCAAGAAATTAGTTTTCTCCTGACATTTCTCCTTCCCTCCATCAACTTCATTAACAACAAGTATAATTGGGGAAGCATGGGAATGGGATACAGTGCTGATATTTTCAGAATTATGAATATAATTTAATGCTTCTAAAGTTATCTGATGAGAAGTAGAAGGTATACCTGACCGTGTAGTTCTAATGTCTTGTTGTGTGGTTACAGCATCAACAAGTTGCATTGTATTTTGTTTTAGCATGCATATCTGTTGTTGCTTCTTGTTGGCTTGCGAGTTACCTTTAAAGTGCTTCTTTTTCTGTGTTTGCCATTCATCATTTGAAGGGGTTACCCCTTGGTTTTGGTGATCCTTGTTCTTTTGATGCTCCTCAGCTTTTTGGTTACTGTTTTGTTCTCTTGCTAATTCATTTACACTAGAGTTTTGCATTTTAGGTTTTTGTTGGCCCCTGTGCTGGTTATCTTTGGTGTGACTCGGAGTTGTGGCCGGTAAGTCTTTCTCTGTAGCTGATGAGTCCTCCTTTCTTCTTTGGTTTTCTCCCTCTTTCAGCTTAAGTTGACAAGTTTGAGGCAAATGACCCTGATGTCTGCAGTATGGACAATACTGTGGGAGGTTATCATATTGAATCTAGAGCCATTGTCCTTCTCCATTGACATCATCATCATATCCTAGCCATACATGTGTAGGTATGTCTTTGGTGAGGTCAACCTGCATATTGATCTTAGCAACACTACCTCTGGTCTTTTGAAATGAGGCAAGATCCAGGAACAGGGCTTTACCAATAGGAGATAGCAAAGGAGTTAGGATCTCCATATAGTATAAATGCCGTGGTAGTTCTGGGACAATAACCCATATAGGGACTATTGGCGAGTCCTCATTGGGTTTGAATGCTGGATTCCATGCTTCCAATTTCATCATTTGGCGCTGTATATACATGTATTGCTTAGTCCATATTATGGCGTGATCATACTCATTATCAAGGTCTATGTAGTCTGCCCTGGCATTGAAGTGTGCAATCTTCACCCCTCCTCTGAGTTCAGTTTGAGCTATGAAGCTCTTCCTAATCACCTTCATTCTTGGCATGGAGTTCAGAAATTTTCCTATCAATGTGAATTTATATCTGTTTGCAAACTTAATCATGTAATCCTCTCTTTTGAAAAGCACAACAGACCTGCATTGTTTGGTGGTAATGAATGGTGGGGTGAATTGGATTGGAGTGATTTCTGCCTCATGTCTGGCCCTTAATCTAGTGACATATGATTGTGTGACAGTAGGTGGAGGGGAAGTGGTATTGGCTTGGTTTTGGATTTTGTGGAAGTGCTAGGAAGTTGATATTTGTTGGTATTAACTGTTACGGCTTGGGTTGCTGATGGGTATGAATTATTTGGTTCTGTGTCCTTAGTTGGTGGTTTTAGGCTTCTTTTGGGATGTTTTGGCTTATCAAAGTTGGAGGAGATCTTAATGGGAGATTGGGCTGAGGTCGATGGTAGGGTCGCAGTGTGCTTACCAGCATCAGATATATCAGGTTGCAGCTGCTGCTGTTGCTGTTTTTGGGCAGATTGTGCGGCTACTGTAGTAGTCACAAAGCTCGTCGTTTTACTAATGCTTGTAGGATCTTGGCTTGTGGGATATGTAGTCATAGTGGTTTCCTGGGACAGTAAATGTGCTTTGTACAGCTGTTGTGGTATCACATTAACAGTGTTATCCTGCGGCATTACAGTGGGGGGGGGGGATTGAATTTGAACATCAGTTTTTGGAACAAACCTTTTGCTTTTGCTTGACGATTAGTTTCCTTGTGACCTTGGGGAGGTTGAGGAGTGAAATGGTCGGACAATTGAACTGGTACAGTGCCATTGGCATTTTGTCGAACACCTGGTGTGCTCGACACTGTCAGGCTCTCTTTTTGCACAATCTTGAGTAGCGGCTCAATCAAATTAGAGGTTGAAAGAGGGAAAATGTTCTCCGGAACATCAATAGTCGTTTCGCTTTGATTTTGAACAACTTGGTTTATGATATCATCCGCAACCAACTAGTTTGGTATACTGTTCTGTTGGCCAGAGCTTTCACTGACCATGGTGAAATCTTCTGCATGTAGACCTGAAGAAGGAGAGGAAATGTTAGGAACTCCCTGGCGATTTATAGCTACAGCAAACCCACTACTATTTGGTAAATCTGTAATTGCTGGGGGGTTATTTTGAGGTGCTGTTTGTTGGGGGTGTTGCGCGAGGAGATGGGGAAGGTTTTGAGGCTGGTCCGGTGGTTTTCCACCGGTGGACGACGGCAGATCGGCCATGGTCGGTAGCTTGTCTCTGCTTTAACGGTATTTATACAGTGGCTCGCAGTGAGTTTCTAGAGAGAAGTCAGACCTTCTCTCTCTAGACTACGGTACACTTGGACACTTTCAAATGCAGGTTCCAGATGTTAGGGTTGACCATTTCAAGTTTCCTCTCTAGATTGGCTGAATCTGAAAACTCAGCTGTACAAATTCTACATTGCAGTAAACAATTAAAAAAAAAAGGGAATAGCAGTCTTCTATTTATTTTTCTTTTTTATATAATATTTACTTAAGAAGAAGTTGAGAAGATTTAAGTCAATAATGGCTCTTAGAAGAGCTTTGAGATTAGAAATCAATACTATGTTTTGGATTTTAGAGCTAGAAGATGATTGGAATTCGAATTGTGACATTTTAATGATTAAGTTATCCTTTTAAAGATGGTGTGTATGGTTTAATGTGGGTAAATATTATGTTAGGCTCAGACTGGAATTTTATTTTGTCCTTGGTTTAGAGTCTTACTCCATATAAGAGATATAAAAAGAAAGTACAAAAAGTGTCTAATGTGGCTGCTGGGATTCGAGCCCAGGTCTCCACGGCCACAACGTGGAATTCTCACCACTAAACTACAGCCACCTGATACTCATTGCTATTCCAAATTATATAATATAAAATTATATTAAATAAGCGATCTTTCAGTGCATTCGTTTTGTCAAGTAGCCTCTCTCATTCGATTCTTTCCCCTTGAGCTGTCAACACTATCTTGGACATATTAGTTCTCAGTCTATATTTGATGAAGTTTTCTCTTAGTTTGAACGCTAACAATAAAAAAAAATTTTGTTTAAGACATTTAATCACAAGAAAACTGATTTAATCACAAGAAATTTGGTAAAACTAATTCTGCGCTAGGTAGTTGTTAAAACATGGATGCGAATTCCATATCTATGAGTTAATCTGCTCCATCTATAATTAGATATTTAAGTGAACAACAACATTATTAGTGCCATCTAAAACATATCAAAACTTAAAAAGAAAAGGAAAAAAAAAATAGAGGATTATATTTCCAAAGCTTCTTTCCTAAAAAACTAGTAACCGGGTCTACAGTTTCTGTTGAAATAGTTGGAGAAATACCTCCACAGCCAAATGAATAAGAATGTCTAAAAGCCTTAGCATAAGGATAGTATATATATATTTCATCTACAGGGGCATAAGTCTCGTGCGACTTTTGCCCCATTAATGGTTGATAACCCCACGGGATTTCAGGTTTAATCACAAGGAACGAGTCTCAAGATTGCTTTTAGTAAACATTGTTTTCCCACAAATAACAAGAAAGGTAGAATTCGGAAAAAATCGATGAAACGGAAGAAATTCGAGTGAAGGGAAAAATAAAATAAAAAATAAATATCACTTTCACCTTATAGGCTATATTTTTAATTGTTAATTTAAATTAAATAAATAAGATATTTAAATTAAAAAATTGAAAAAAGTAAGTAATAAACTAATAAAAAAATTAAAACATAAGCTAAATATAAGAAAAGATAAGAAGAGATGTGTCCTTCCCTTATATATTTAATTCATGCCTCTTAAATATTTGATACTTTCCCCTACAAAGAAAGTAATAACTCCAATCCATTAGTCATCTCATCAATTACTCGCCAATCGAAAAATGAGTAAATTCAGTTAATCCTCTTATCTCAACAAATACATTATGATTAACAATAGATCACATATTTTTTAAGTAATAAATATAAGCCCGTAGTACTTAAAAACTGTTTCAAAGAATACTTGCAATTTCATTTGTCATAACATTTGTATTTCAATCTATTCAAAACACAAAATTAAAGTAAATTGTTCTTTTTACACTAAAAAGAATAGGGTATTCTATCGGTTATTTTTTCGTATAGCAACGGCTTCTAACCGCCAGAATATGCACTAACGGCATCTTGAAAAAAAAGTTGCGATCTCGTCCGCCTACAAACATATTACGGCGGTTCTCCAGAATCGCTGTAATGTACATAGAAAACTGCCATAATATGGGATTGGTTAATGTGGCCTTTATTTTATTTGTTGTGGCAGTTAAAAACCGTCGGAATTGTATCAAATTGCTAATCTCATTTTTTGTATTTTTGCAGTTACAACCGCCATAATTGCTCAGTTAAATTGGCTACTTTCACCCCAATATATAAAAAAAAGACATTTGTTGAAATATTATTATATTAATTCTATAATTACAATTTATCTAGCAATAATTAATTTTGATAATTTAATTATTTCATATTTACATCTTATCTGTTGCACCCTATACATTCAAACTTCTATAATACTTCATAATAATTTTAGCATAATATAAAAAGATAAATGAACAAAAAATATTTATCATATAAAACACAAGTACTTCAACACTTCAAAGTTACATCATCCAGATAATTACTATTTTGATTCCCGAAGTTTGTGTACTTGGGAGGACTTGTTCAAAAGTTGTCTGTATTCCAAACCCGAATTACACTTCAGATTTTGCAATATTGTTTTCTTCCTAAAACAAAAGGCAATACTTTTGAGATTAAAGAGTACAACTTAACATTCTATAAAATAAGTTATGATTAATGCCATGTATCTGAAAAAAGTCTTACTCTCTTCACTCCAGAGTTACCTGCAAATGTATCTGTGGGAATTGATCTTTCATTAATACCTTCAACTTTCACATAAAAATGAATATATAGTTGCTACTTCTAGTGTATTCACTTGGCGGACTTCTCTGCTAAATTTAGGATTAACGTTTTGGTAATTCGTACGGTCAATAATTTGTGGTATATCAACTTCGAATTTTTCATATTGTTTAAATTGCACGCTAAAGGAGACAAGAATCTATTAAACGTATTTGAAGGTCCAAAGAAATTTCTTGAATTTCAAGTACAAGTAAGGACAAGAACGAACAACTTAGAAGATCGAGGTCAAAACATTTATAGTTTTTTAAATTTCTTTGTCTTCTTTTGTCTTTTATTGTCTCCTGTCAAATCACACGGTTAAATCCCTAAGACCCTAAGTGACGTTCAAGTTCAAGTTCAACATTCCTTCCCTAGGAATTCTCCTTTCTCTTTCAGAACTACAATATATTTATTACTAGTTGAAAACTCCAAAATTCTATATTCACACAACATCCTTCAAAAGGAAAAAAAAAAAAAACAGAAAGGAAAAATAACCCATTTTGTCGACATACAGAAACCTATATAACTAGCAGAAGGAAACACAAATTTGGCAAAACATAAATAATAGAGCCAAAAAAAAAAAAAAAACTTAATTAGGGCTAACTTCAAAATTCAGAAGAGTATTCAAAGAAAGAAAAAAAATGCAGCGTGCACTAGTTAGGAACTTATTGCAACGCGAAGTTCAAATAAGCAGAAACCAAATCACCAAAAAAGTGATAAGATCACAATTACCATGTGAAGTTTTCATTAACCACAGAGGAAATGACACAAAGAGAACGATAGCTTCATTGCTATATGATCATCTTACACGTTTAAGAATTCGATCATTTTTGGACAACAAGAACATGAAGCCAGGTGATAAATTATTTGAGAAAATTGACAGTGCCGTAAAAGAATGCAAAGTTGGAGTGGCTGTGTTTTCTCCACGTTATTGTGATTCTTACTTTTGCCTTCACGAATTGGCTCTCTTTGTCGAATCAAAGAAAAAGGTGATTCCCATATTTTGTGATGTTAAGCCTTCTGAGCTTCGTGCTGTGAACAAGGCAAATCTTCCACTTCGACCCGAAGAAATTGTGAGATATAATTTGGCTCTTGAAGAGGCTAAGCTAACCGTTGGACTTGATTTCGACTCTAACAAAACGTACGTTGTAGCAATGATATATTATATTTTGAATTCAAGTAATTATATTATAAGTGTCCAGAATTTTCACGTTATTAATGTATTATAACTTGCTTGTTATAGTTACATGTTAGTTATCATCTTTACTAGGCTACCAACTAGCTATCATAGAAATCATGATCTACTACTACTAGTGATTACCTGATAAGTGGCATTATTGTTAATATGTAGGTGGCATCTTAAACTATTTTATGAAATATATAAATTATTTAAGGAGAGTTAAGTATGTATCTTGCGTGTCTTGGATTCATAGGGAGTATGTACGTAGTAATTAATTTCTTTTCATCTCCCTCTTACATTTGAACCATTTAATTTGTTTGTAGGAATTGGTCGGATGTGGTGACAAAAGCTGCTGATGTTGTCATTGAGAGCTTGATAGAGATTGAGGACGAGCAAACCAGAAATCAGACTACTCATATCGTTTTCTGATCAATGTCTTAATTTTGTGATAGAATGACAATAAAGATCATATCACTATATCATAACCATAAAAAGTATATTAAAAAAAAAAAAAACTAACGTGTAATTCTGGTTTTGAATAAGTAATCAATTTCGTGTTCTAGCAACAGATTTTAGTGATTTACTCACCCTTGTTCTTTGTAGTACAATTAACAAGCAGAGATATTTTTGGTGTAACATGTCCAGCATATGTAGTACAGTTTCCGTTGGCATTATGTGACAGGGAGGCTGAATTAACTCTCTGATAATTTATTTATTGTTATCAAGTTTGTTCAAGTGTAAAGTTCATCCAATAGAATTCCTTTAATGTTTTCGTTGTTTCTTTATGTCATTTTCCTCTTTCTCGTATTAGTTCAAGATACGATTTTATTTTCTGCATTTGTAAAACCTCCTACTCTCTATTTTCCCCTATTAATTACGTGGACTAATGAAAAGGCCATTTTAGGTTACATTATCAAAATAATGTTTGGAATTTTTTTTCCCCCTTAAATAAATGATTTTTAACGTAAAATATGGTTACAAATAGATTTGGAAACCAAATCCAAAATCAATTTTTTTGGTCGTTTGTTTTCAGAAACAGCCCAAACCCAATAAATCAGAAAAAGTTTCTAGCCCAAAAGCAACTCCTAGCCCATGGCAAGTTTGGTTAATTACAATACGACCTTCTTATTTTTTTAAATTTTAGGTTTTCTTTTCATTTAAGCTAAATAGTCTACATTTACGCTCTGACTCTGTTATACTTTTTATCTAAATACACCGTTACCATTATCAAAGTAAACAAAAATGCCTTGTTCTATTTCCTGAAGAGTGAAAAAAATAGTCTTCTGAACCTTCCCACTAATGTGGCGCATGGTGCGCCGCTCACTGCGCCGCAGTAGTATATTTTCTCGCCAACTTTTCTCACTTCGGCTCGAAAAAGGATAATTTTATATGGGCCCGTTCCTACATGGTATAAATACATCAAAAACACAAATTTTATAGGACTTTTGACTTTGGAAGGTTTGGGAGAGCATTGGAGGCTACAAGACACAGGATTTCATCATCATTCCATCAATTCAATACGGGAGTTTGGATTGTAAAGTTAGATTGATGTTTTCTCATTCTTTAATTATATTTGTGATGACTTCTTCCATGATTATGGAGTAGTTTCCCTTAGGGTTTGACGGATATGGTATTTTGATAAATATTTGTGAATTTTAACTCTAGTTCTTTGCTTGAATTCGTTTATGGAGCTTTGAATTATTGCAACTTATTCACCGATGTATTTAATTGAAAGAGGAACATTTTGGTGATTATATTTGCATTATTTATTTGGTTTAATTCAGTGATTCTCTTAAGTAATCGAAAGAGCTTGTTGAATTGTTGATTAAATCAAGTTGGGAGAATATTCGAGAGACGTTTCCTGAAAACTAATCCATTAACGCATGCTTGCATATTTTCACAGTGCTTATATTAGTTAACCTCGTAGAGTTAAGGTTTAATCGAGAGAGATCTTGACTACACGTTTGAACTAATCTGTAACGATCTGGCCGGTCGTTTTGAGTATTACAACCCTGTTCCCCTATTTACAGCTTATTTATGCTCAATTGTGATTCTGTAACTTGTCGAGGATATTTTGGAATGAATTGGGACATGTAGTTCCAAGATTTACAAGTTTAAATTGAAATGATTGACCGGATGATGATGACTTATGTGTAAATGACTTCGGAATGGAATTTTGATGGTTCCAATAGCTGAGTATGACGATTTTGGACTTAGGAGTATGTCCGGATAATTATTTGGAAGTCAATAGTTGATTTTAGCTTGAAATGACGAAAGTTAGAAATTTAAGGTTTGGAAGTTAGACCGAGAGTTGACTTTATTGATATCAGGGTCGAAACCCGATTCTGAAAATTTTATTAGGTCCGTTATGTCAATTATGACTTGTCCGCAAAATTTAAGGTAAATCGGACTTGATTTGATAGGTTTCGGCATGGAATGTAGAAGTCGGAAATTTTTAGTTTTCGTTAGGCTAGAATTGGGGACGATTCGTGGTTTTAGTGTTGTTTAGTATGATTTGAAGCCTCGACTAAGTTCGTATAATGTTTGTGAAGCTGTTGGTTGATGACGTCCACAACACACCTCTATAGGAGATATGATACGGTCGTATGCAATAATAGTACCCAACAAGAGTAGGAGTCGATTTCCACAAGGAGTTATGAGGGATGTTAGGAGTATATATTTGAAGCAAGCAAATGGGTTATCTAATATTGTACTTCCACAACAAGTTTTTTTTTTTTTTTTTTTTTTTTTTTTTTTTTTTTCTCTATTTGTACTATTACTTTAATGAATGCAAGCTAAAAAAAATAGATTATAGATAAATGTTTTTGAGGTTTTTCCAATTGGATTAAATACCTAGGGCTGTGACCATAACCTAGGTGTTTGCCTAATGGGGTAAAGATGTTTATACTTGTTTTTGTAGATTGGAGTGTATTATAATTCTCAACTCCACATTACCTACTCAATACCTCTCGATCAGAGAGTGATTTTGTCCAATTTAGCTTTCTCAAGGCCAAATGGGTATCAACCAAAACAGTTAATAAGAGCTTAAGTCGGGTTCTTACTATCTCTAGTTGGAACCCTTTAATTAGGTTAACCAATTCTTTGTTAGCTATGTTATCCTAGACTAGGTCTCTCTTTCTCAAGTAGAGACTAAGTCAAATAGGCATGAATCAATGTTTGCAACCATTAATTCTAAAATTGAAGCATGAACTAAGCTAAATAATCAACACCCACCCATAAACAAGCATAAAATTAATCACCCATAAGGTTTCACACTAGGGTTGGGTTACAACCCTAGTAATAATCTAGTGATTCATAATGCGATTTGAAGAAATAAAGATGAAAAGCTAATTAAACTCATAACGGAAGATTAAAATGATGAAATGTAAGGTTAAAATACTCAAATAAGCTAAAACTTCCTAAAATAGCAAAGAAAAACGGCTACAACAGCTGTGTCTATTCAAACTTGACCTAATTTTGTAAAACTCGTCTATTTATACAAGGTCAAAAATTTCGGACAAAAATACCCCTCGGGAGGTTTTGCGACCGCACAATTCCATGTGCGGTTCGTAGATTTCTTCAGTTGGCAAGAAGTGGAGTTATGCGGCCGCACATTTCTGGACTGCGGCCGTGAGGCAACCTTCTGCGGCCGCACATTTCTAGACTGCATCCGCGAGGCAATATTCTCCGGTTGCACAATTCTTGTGCGGTCCGCACTTCACAAAGGCTCTTGGACTTGGTCTTTTTTCATACGCTCTGATCTTTGACTCTTAAGTCCATTTCTGCGGCCGCATAATTTATGTATGGTCCGCACATTGTTAAAAGTCTTGTTAGGTATTTCTTCTTGGTTTGCAGCCTCAGATGAAATTCTGCGGTCCAAAATTTCTTCTGCGGACCACATCTTTGTGCATCTACGCCCTTTATTGCCTTATGCTTTGGAACATTCCTTTTTGAGTCGAATTTCATCTCGGGAGACCAAACTTCCATGTAATTTGCACAATTTCATTAGTTTCGGGAACACAAATCAATACTTTCGGACTAAAACAAAAGCTAAAAGGTGTTAATAAGCAGCCAAAATCCTCACCTATCATTGGTATATTCGGTTGAAGTCCCGGGAGCCTCGAGTGGATTCTGGATTGTTAACAGATCAAATTTGGACTTAAAACAACTGCTGGAATTTTTCCTACTGGTGTGATCGCACCTGCGTATGTCATAGTCACAGGTGCGAGGCCGCAAGGGCGAGCTTGGCAGTGCAGAAGTGAATCTGGGGCTGGCTGGGGTGTGTCGCAGGTGCGAGAAAACCTCCGCATCTGCGAGCTCGTAGGTGCGCCTATGTTCCGTAGATGCGGATTATCGGAAGGGCAGCTAGCTTTGCAAAAATGAAAGATTTTGCGTGGGCACGAGCTCGCAGGTGCGTGAACTGGGGCCGTAGAAGAGATGGAGCTGAAAGGGGGTTTGAGTGAGTTCCGCAGGTGCGGAATTTGGATCGCAGGTGCGATCGCGAACGCGAAGAAGAGCCGCAGGTGCGGAACCCCTTGGCAGTATACATTTTGAAGGGGTTCCGAGCTTTTGCCATTTTTGGACTTCAAACACTCAATTGGGGGCAATTTTTCAGAGGGAATTCTTGAGGTAAGTCACTTGTGATCATATTTAGTCAATATATTGAATTATAATTAAATATTCCGACTAGATTACGTGATTTTGAGGTGTAATTTGAAAATCTAGGCCTAGGGATTTGAAACTAAGAATTTAGGATTTGGAGGTCGAGTTGATGTCGGAATTTAGTAAATTTGGTATGGTTGGACTCGTGGTTGAATGATCGTTCATATTTTGTGACTTTTGTTTGGAATTTGAGACGTAGGCCCCACTGTTGACTTTTGAGTTGACTTTTTAGATTTTTATTGTGAAATTTAGCATTTTCATATAGAATTGATTCCTATACCTCGTGTCGATTATCGAATTAATTATGACCAGATTCGAGGCTTTCAGAGGCCAATTCGTAAGGCAAGGGCATATTGGAATAAATAATTACACGGTTTGAAGTAAGTAGCAGTTCTAAACTTGATTCTGAGGGTTTGAATCCCTGAAATACGTGTTATGTGATTGGTGTGGAGGTGACGCACATGCTAGGCGACGGGCGTGTGGGCATGCAACGTAGATATTATGTCCAAATCGATTCTATGGAGCTGTGGAGCTCAATAATCTTGTCAATTTCCATATATGCTCCATGTGTTAGAGCAATTGAGCCATGATTCATGTTAGAGATCATGCCTAGGCTATATGCTGGTACCGTTAAAACCCACAAAGGTCGTATTGCTACTTAATTACTTGTGTAATATGAAATTTTGCACTTAGTAATACTTATTCATTTCATATCATATCTCAGTTTCTGTTACCATATAGTTTGATACATCATATTATCATTGTTTGGGCTAATCATCATGATACTTGTGGGCCCGAGAGACTGGAGAGATTGATGACTGAGTGAAGCCGAGGGCATGATTGTGAGGATATTTATGGGATCGGGTTGCATGCCGCAGCAGGCCAGATGGGCTTATTATAGCGTTTGGGCTGAAGGAGCCCCTTCGGTGTCTACACACCCACAGTGCTCGCAAGTACTTACTAAGTGCGAATGGGCGTGCCGAGTGCGAGTACCGAGCGATATGGGAGGATTGAGTGACTGTGAGGCATGTGTGACTTTGAGGACTGAGTGACTATGAGGTATGAGTGACTGTGAGGATTGAATGAATGGGAGGACTGAGTGAATTGATACTCAGAGAGTATGCATATGATTTTTATTACTACATTGCATTTCAGTTGACATGGATAATTGATATGCAGATATAGAGATGAATAATTCCTCATTCCAGCATACTTGACACATTTTTTTTCCTTTTTTAAGCTTAAACTATTTTACTTGAAAGCGTGTCTACATCTCTGCATTGTTATAACCATATTGGGTTGTGCCTATTGAGCTCATCACTACTTTCAGCTCAAGGTTAGGCTTGTTACTTATTGAGTTGGTTGTACTCATACTACACCCTGCACTTCATGTGCAGATCCATGTACTTTCGGGTATGGTGGTTGCTGATTTCGAAGTTTTATCAGTTCGGAGATTCCCGAGGTAGTTGCTTTGGCGTCACAGACCTTGGCTCTCTTTTCTTTCATTTATTTGTACTGTTCTTTATTTCTAGACAATGTTTTTATTAGTCAGACTATGATCCCATTTAGACGCTCATGTACTTAGTGCCACCGGGTTTTGAGAATGTATTGATTAACACATGGTTTTTGTGTCATTATTTTATTATGTTTTCCAATTAATGAATCGAGTGATTTATTATGGTTGTCGGTTTGCCTAGTATTGCGATAGACGCCATCACAGCATGTGATATTTTGGGTCGTGACATAATCATCGAGTGAATTCATGAGAATCATTAGAACATTAGAGTGAATTAAACTAGATTCGGATCCCAAATAGCTATTTTGCACTTATCCTGTCAAAACTCTTAGTTCTCACATTGATAAGAAAACCAACTCTGCTAATCTCTAGTTCTTTGCAGTCAATTGTCAATTGCTTTACTTTAGTAGTTAATTGTAGTTTGTAATCAATCCAAATCAAGTTTAGATCATCCTGAATAACAGTTAAACCTGAAATTACTAGAGCATTGTTTAATTCCAATCTTTGTGGAGACGATAAATTAACTATACTATCTTTGGCTAGCTAGCATCAATTTTGTGTTGTGTTTTGTGCTTGTCAAATTTTGGCGTCGTTGCCGTGGATTGATAAATTAATAGTGTTCAAAATAATTTTTGGTGCTAATTCAGGAATTAGCTTTTGTATTTTTTTCCTTTATTTATTAGTTAACTTGTATTCGGGATTTCTTTTGTAGTACCTGACAAGTGCTAGGAAGAAAACTTGAAGTATATATTCCTGATATTGAACTCTAAATGCTGTGAAGAAGGAGCACAACCAGCCTAAGCAAAAGGTTGAAGAGTTAGCAACTGAACATTATCACAAGTCTGCTCTTTTTTTTGAATGTGGTAGAAATCATCTATGGATTAATTGTCAAGCAGTTCCTCTTATAATTCATCTTTTGAAGAGTCTCACTCAATTTCTAGACCGTACATGTATGAGGTTTCATATAGGCACAATTTTAACTATGGATGGAACGAATACCCTTATTTTGACTGGAATGAGAGTGAAGTGAGACAACCACCTCACGAGGAGAATGCTAGTTTAGAAGAGCTTATGTATAAGTTCATGAATAGTGTTGAAGAAAAATTTATACAAAATAATGAAGCCATTAAGAACCTAATAACGCAAGTGAGTCAATTAGTAAGTATATTTTCAGAAAGCTCATTGCATTTTAATAGTGAATATATGGAGAAAATATCCTGTAACAATGAGCCTACCCTAGAGGATAAGCATCCACAGAGAGAACTAGCCATTCTGCAAGAGGACTCTGATTTAATTGAAATGATTGAAGATGATGCTTTGGTTGATTGTGAAGCAATAAAAGAAGAGTTCAAACCCCATCCACCTTTCCACATTTACGATCTCTAGTAGAAGCGAATGAAGAACAAATGGTCTTGGACATACCACAGGAATATTCACATGAGCTTTCTTCTTTATTTTCTTATTCTAACCCTGATCATGTGGATTTTATTTTTGGGGATTTACAGGAATGTGCATGGATTGATCATGCGAAAGAATGTAGAAACAAGTTGAGGATGATCCTACAAGAACAATCCACCGCTCAAAATGAGGCCAAGAAAGAAAGAAAAGAACGGGACTTGCAGATATCCTCAAAAGACTTGGGCTTAATAAGCTCTATAAATAATCCAAAGGAGCGAAAACGAGGAATGAATTCAGAATTAGGGATGAAGTTCATAAGTTCTCGAAAACAAAAAAAATTCAGGAAAGATTTTTTTACCTTTTGCTTTTTTACTTGTGTGTCATGGGGACATGCCACAATTTAAAGTGTGAAGTGGAGATGTAAATAAAAAAATAGCACATGTATATTTTGAGGGTCCGGGGTGCCAGTGTGGACATCCATCAGGATTGAGGGCAGTTTTGTTCATTTTGTTAATGGTAGGAGTGCATTTAGACGGGAAGTATAACAAAAGACAAATATAAACTATTTCGCAAAGTGCATGAATTAATCCAGGCCTCTTTGTTTCTTAATTGAAGTTCAGACCTTATAATCGGACATCCATCATTTCTCTTTCTTTCACGTTTGTTCGGTCCATATGATGAGAAAGCAGTTTCTTCTTCTTCTTCTTTAATTTTTTTTTTTTTTTTTTTTTTTTTTTTGTGTGCGTGTGTCTGTGGGGCTATTTCAACAAGAAGATGTTTAATAAGAGATGCATTATATATATACACATATATATTTGAAAGCCTTTACAATATTTTATAACTTTAGTGATACTATTCATAAATTTGAATGAAAATTCCTTCATTAATTTCGGAAGCTATCTGAATCCGAACACAAGTATTTTCTAAACCATATATATTCTTCCAATTTACAAAAATAAAATATGTTAATACTTCTAAAACAACCCAAAATCTAACAGAAATGGCCAAACCTAAACTCCATATATTGATTTCTTTACTTTGTGCAGTTGTATATTGTTGAGGCTACTATTGGTGAGAAAATCTTTATACCAGTGAGCCGACAGTTTTGGACTTCGATCCAACGTAAGAGAATTAACTTGATAAAGCCCGAATTTAACGGTGTAACCAAATCTCCATTCAAAATTATCCATCAAGCTCCATATGAAATAACCACGCACATCCGCACCATTCCTGCTCATATCATTTATAAAAGAGAAAGAAAAGCACAATCAAGCTTAATATGTAGATGTAAAAGAAGATATAACAAATTTAAACTTTGTTTTTGACTCAACATGTAGCGGTTCGTTCTTTATATTTTGGAGCTTACAAGATTTTTCATTTAAAAGCATTGCAAGGCAACAATTATAGTCAAACTCTTATAAACTCCTTAAGCTCTTTGTTAAATTCCAATAACTTGAATGCTAAGCCGATCCATGTTCTTGGTGAGTCCATTATTCAAATGGTCACTCAACTATCCCAAATTCTCTACTAAAGTCACTTTTTTATCGTTTGTAACAACAAAGTCACTTAACTATGCCTATAACACTCAGAAGGTCACTCAACTAGATTTTCCAAACTTTGGATTGCCAAATACCTAATTTACCCTCTAAATTGTAAACATTTGTCTTCTTTTTATTTTTATTTTAACTTTTTAATATTATGATTTTTTCCTTTTTAATTTATAGACTTGCCTATAAAATAAATAAATTTTATTTATAAATTAAAAAATAAAAAGTATTTAAGCATAATGCTGGAATAATAAAATATTGAGCATAGTAAGATAATTATTTAGAATAATTTGTTCATAATAATAATTTTAATATTAACAACAAAAATTCAAAAGTTTATTTACAAAATTGAGAATGAAATAAAATAAAGGTTGTGAAATATATATTCCATGCACGTAATATAAAAATAATTATAAATAAAAGTATGTTTATAATATACATTATATATTCTTGAAAATTATGCTCAATTATATTATTATTCCGACATTACATAAACTTTTTTATTTTTTATTTTACAAATAAAATATATTTATTCTATAGGTAAGTCAATAATATAAATTAAAAAGAAAAAAATTATAATATTAAAAAGTTAAAAAAAATAAAAAGAAGATAAATGTTTATAATTTAGAGGGTAAAATACGTATCTGGCAATCCAAAGTTTGGAAAATCTAATTGAGTGACCTTTTGGGTGCTGTATGTATAATTAAGTGATTTTGTTGTTACAAAAGAAAGAAACGTGACTTTAGTAGATAATTTGGAATATTGAGTGACCATTAAAGTAATGGACTCTGTTCTTGGTCCATATAAAGTACTTTCTCTTGTTCAAAATACTTGTCATTTTGGCAAATTAAATTTTGTTTCAATTTAAAATATTCGACATCTTAAAAAAACAAGAAGCACTTAATACTCTTTTTTTCCATCAAATTCGCCTTTACTGTTCCAGTTAGCGAAACTTAATTAAGTGAGGCGTTTTAAAAGAGAGACAAAGAATGATTATAATAAATACTGTTATTATTGGAACTAAAATATCTTTCTTAAGAGATCGTGTGCAAGAGCTAGCTTTAAAAGAGAGTAGATAATATGGACAAGAGTAGTAGAATTTGTTTTAGAATATTAGAAAGTATACCTGATTGATCGTGCCAAAGATGCTAGGTATGCTTTGTGATATTTAATTCGCTTTATGTCTTTGACCAACTCATATCCTTCTTCTTGCTTGTCGATTGAAGCGTAGCCTGCATCAAGTAATCGCAGTTTACCTTCAATTACGTAGAATCTACACTCGAACATGAGAAATCAGCGAGAAATACTACGAATTTAATTAAGGAGATCATTTACCATTTTCTGTCACAAATACAGGCATGTTATTGTATCTCTTCTTAATATAATCTACAATCTCTTCTATGCCTTGTGGAACCACATACAATCCAGGCATTCCCATCTAAAAAGTCAATTGGTGTAAGTTTAGAGTTATTATCCCATATCATAATAAATAAGGAAAAAGGTTCATAAATACCCTTTTACTATACAAAATATTTTCATAAGTATCCTTGGTTATACTTTAATTTGGGATTATTCATACCTTTGCTTGCAAATCATTGCATACTTACCCTTCATCCTAACAGAGCTCCAGCCTTAAGTATAATAAGGGATATATTTGAACCATCGACGTTATAAGTATCAACCTAATCCGCACTGGAACTTCGTCAAAATGAAGAGCAAATATGACACTATTTGCTAAAGGTAAAGATATAAAGAGACCCAAGTATAATTAACGGGGTGGTAAAATTGAGATACTTTGTATAATACATATAGAGGTAAATTTGACCTTTTCCCTTTAAATCAAGGCGTGTGCAAAAATTTACCGGATCTCCTACGAAAGCACCATCTTCGTCCTGTCCAGCAGTGAGCAAAAACCCAAGGATGGCACGATTTTCACCATGGCTACAAGTTGGATTATTATTGCCATTCATATTGCATGTGCAATTGGAAAGAAGACAATCCTTCACCAACAAAGTGGAATAATGGTTAAGCCCTATGAAGTCGGTGCTATTTTTTATAAGCCTTTTTTCTTCAGAGCTGAACTTTGGTAATTTCCTGCCGTGATACTCTCGCATTTCTGTAGGATAATCTCCATATACTAGAGGATCAAGAAGCCTGTTCATTCAAAAATATCGAGATTAATAATTGATATTTGCAACTTGACACGTCCGAATGCAACTAACTAACACGTGCAATTTGGTTTTCTTCACCTAATCTAATTTACTGAATTTTTGTTTTCATAACAGATATATCACATGATTTTGTCGATCAGTTTCGTATATTATCAAGCTAATATATTATTTATTTGAGCCTTATACGAGATTTGGTATTTTTAGAGTTAAAAGAAAGGTTACAACTTTCTATTTTGTAAAAGATTTACAGCATTCTAGGAGTTCATCTGGATCCTCATGGGCTAGCAATATATAGTAACTTATGGGTTCAACGAGAAAAATGTTATAGATTACATAATAATAAACTTTTGAAAAAATAAATAAATATCTGTGAACAAAGTGGATACGGTAATATTATTCTTACCAGTTATGCATTCTAGACTCTTCACTCATTTAGTATGAATACAAACACTAGTTGAACCCGTTTCTCAACTGATAAGATGACAACCTGTTGAAATTCTGAAGGACTATGCATTATATTCAGAGACGACATATCCAATGTAATTGAGCTTATCTTTGGAGAAAAAAATAATACTAAATCACTTAATAAATGATATATTGTATACGCGTAAAAATCGAGCTCATGATACACTCTGGCTCCAACAGAGTAAAACGAGCTCGAGATATGATTGCGAAGGATCGGAACCGAAGCAAGGTCTCATCGAGTCAGAGTCCGGGGGCCGATTGTCTGCCCTCGAGAATATCGGGGTCATGATTCGAGATCGATCCAAACACTGAGAGACTTCAGAGAACATTCTCGGGCAATTAAGCATGACCAACAGAAGGCCGTAATATCCACGACCGGCCGGATATCATGGCGTGGATCTCGGCACGTATCAATGTAGAACCAGCAATCAGTTAAACAAAAGATTTTCCCCCTTTTATAAAGTTGTACTTAGAGTAGGATTCCCCTACTATATAAAGGGGGATCTGATAATTCATTAAACACATTATAACACTCATTCCAAGGCAATATACTATTATTTTCACTGTTATTCTAAACTTTTTCTTTCATTCATCAATATCGCCTACTGTGAGCCCGAATCGAGCGTGCATATTTCAATAAAGCTAGAATCATCCTCCTCGCGTGGTTTGATTTTACTGTATTCTATTTGTTCATTCTAATCCAATTTATCATTTTGTATCAAATTAATCCGCGTATCCTTAAAACAACTTACAAATTTAATTGTTATCCGATTTTGAGGGTAAACAGTTTGGCGTCCACCATGGGTCTAAGGATAATAATGGCAATTTGATACTAATTTCCATAACACACCTTACTTCACACTTGTTCTTTAAAGTGTCTTTGATTTCAGGTCAATGTTTAAAATGTCGAACTCCCAATCTGCACCTCTAAACACTGATGCTGAGTCTGGCCACCATGGCGAGAACAACAGCACAACGCTCGGTAACGAGGTGCCCCTTGCCGATCCCAACAGAATTTCGGCCGCGGACCCGATCGACGCCAACTCACATATGGCCATCAACACGAACTTGCCTACCGATCCTGAGAATAGCGTCCGGAGGGGAGTCCGATCGGTAGCCCAAAATACTCGTGACGATGAAGGAGATGTGATCAACTTATGGGTGATCTTCGAAATGTTGCAGGCTCAGCAGGCAGCGATAGCCCAACTGCAAAACCAAAGTCGCTCTCCCAGTAGGGTTGAGCCCGAATCATCTCGGAAAAACAATCGCAGAAATGAACCAGCCGCAGATAGGCCAAATGAAGCTGAACCCAGGACCAAACCTGAGATAATAAAGACGCTCGAGGAATTGAAAAACGGGTAGAAATGGAAGAAAAAAAAATCTAAGCAAACGACAAGAAAGTGGAGACCTACAACTCCAGGGTCGATCAAATCCCTGGAGCACTACAGATATTGAAGGCCCTAGACTCCAAAAAGTTTGTTTAAAAACCTTTTCCTTCGAGCGCAGCTCCGAAGCCGATCCCAAAAAAGTTTCGCATGCCTGAATCCTAAGTACAACGGAACAACTGACCCAAATGAACATGTGACCTCGTACACGTGTGCCATCAAGGGGAACGACTTAGAAGATGATGAACTCGAATTTGTCCTAGTGAAAAAATTCGAAGAGACCTTGTCAAAAGGAGCTATGATATGGTATTGCAACTTGCTATGATTGCAGATGCTTTTGTAAAAGTGCACGCCGGAGCCATCAAGGTGGGGACCAGGAAGTCGGACCTTTTCAAGTAAATCAAAGAGATAACGAAATGCTTAGGGAGTTCGTGTCAAGATTTCAAATGGAATGGATGGACCTGTTGCTGATGGCAGACGATTGGGCCATTCAGGCCTTCACCCAAGGACTCAATACTCGAAGCTCGTTGGCTTCGCAGCAGTTGAAGCAAAATCTGGTAGAATATCCGGCTGTAACTTGGGCCAATGTGCATAACCGATATCAATCAAAAATTAGGGTCGAAAATGATCAGCTTGGGGCCCTTTCCAGGTCTGTTTATCCCGTCCGAGCTAGTGACAGATCCAAAAGAGACATTGATCGAGAACCAGTGTTAAGGAGGGATCGGTATCAACCGTACAACGATGATCGTATGGGTAATAGGTCTGGAAGAAACCTTGTGAGAAATGAAAGGAGAAGTGATCGGAATCAAAATAACCACGGACTCATGAGCAAAAACGGTTTCAACAGGCCCATCGGGCCTAAGGAAGCGCTGAGGTTATTGGAGTACAACTTCAATGTCGATGTTGCTGCTATCGTATCTGCCATCGGACACATCAAAGACACCAAGTGGCCTCAACCTCTACAGTCCGATCCAACCCAAAGGATCCCAACTTAATATGTAAACATCATGGCACACAGGGCCACATATCAGAGGATTGCCGAAAGTTGAGAGAGGAAGTGGCTCGGATATTCAACAACGGATATCTCTGGGAGATCCTAAGCGATCGAGCCAAAAACTATTTCAGGAATAGAGATTCTAGCAAGCAGATCGAGCAGGAGGAACCTCAGCACGTCATTAACATGATTATCAGTGGGGTCAACATTCCCTAGGGTCCGATGTTAAAACACACCAAAGTATCCATCACGAGGAAAAAACAGACTCGATATTACATAGCAAAAGGAACCTTGTCCTTCAACGATGAGGACGCTGAAGGCATCGGGCAGCCTCACAATGATGCAATAGTAATATCTGTACTCATAAATAAGTCTCGAGTTAAGCGTGTGTTAATCGATCCAGGTAGCTCGGCCAATATCATTAGATCGAGGGTCGTGGAACAACTAGGTCTACAAGACCAAATTGTGCCTGCAGTCAGGGTTCTAAACGGATTCAATGAGACCACTAAAGGGGAGATAACATTGCCAGTGAATACCGCTGAAACCATTCAGGAAATAAAGTTCTGCGTGACCGAAGGAGACATGAGGTATAATGCTCTATTCGGAAGATCATGGATTCACAACACGAGGGCAGTACCCTCGACGCTGCACCAGGTGCTGAAATTCCCAATGCCAGGAGGAATTAAAACATTTTACGGAGAACATCCGGCCGCAAAGGATATGTTCGCGGTCGACGAGGTGATCCCGGTATCCACACTTTCGATATTGAAGGATTTGAGTCTGGTGGCCAAAGACGAAACTAAATAGCAATTACCGCTACTAGCTTCGATGGAACCAGAGAAGTAGGGGATGGATGAGGACGACGACTACGAAGTTCCCAGGTCTTTCATAGTCCCCGATGATTCCGAAGCCACCAAATCAACAGTCGAAGAACTGGAGCAAGTCATATTGATCGAACACCTGCCCGATCGTAAGGTACACCTGGGCACGGGGTTAAATCCCGAGCTCAGAAAAAAACTCATGGAATTCCTTATAGATAATATAAATTGTTTCGCTTGGTCCCATCTTGATATGACAGGGATTCCGCCAGAGATAACTACTCACAAGCTGAACCTGGATCCGAAGTTCCATCTGGTCAAGTAGAAAAGGAGCCCTCAGTCTGAAGTCAGGCATGCATTCATCAAGGACGAGGTATCTACACTCCTAAAAATAAGGTCCATCCGGGAGGTTAAGTACCCGGATTGATTAGCAAACGTCGTAGTAGTCCCTAAAAAAGGGAATAAATTAAGAATGTGCGTAGACTATAAAGACTTGAATAAGGCATGCGCCAAGGACTCTTTCCCTCTGCCAAAAATCGATTGCATTATTGATGCAATGGCCGGACACGAGATTCTCAATATTCTCGACGCCTACTCCGGGTACAACCATATTTGGATGGACACGGACGACCAGGAAAAAACATCCTTCATCACAAAATACGGTATCTACTGCTATTACATGATGCCCTTCGGACTAAAAAATGCCGGTGTCACTTACCAATGCCTAGTAAATTGGATGTTCGAAGAGCAAATAGGAAAATCAATGGAGGTTTACATTGACGATATGTTGGTTACGTACCTGCGAGCAGAGGACCATTTAAAACATTTGCAGAAAACCTTCAACATATTGAAGAAATACAATATGACGCTGAACCCGGAGAAATGCATATTAGGAGTCGGGTCCGAAAAATTCCTCGGACTCATGGTGTCCAACAGGAGAATCGAGATTAATCCCGATAAGATCAAGGCCATTGATGACATCACCGTTGTGGATAATGTCAAGGCCGTTCAAAGGTTAATCGGGCGCATAACCGCTTTGGTTCGATTCATCTCGAGGTCCTCTGATAAGAGCCATCGGTTCTTTTCACTATTGAAGAAGAAGAATAACTTTTCATGGACCCCGGAGTGCCAACAACCCCTGGAGGAACTCAAGCGGTACCTCTCAAGCCGACTTTGCTTCATACATCGAAGGTAGATGAACGGTTGTATCTGTACTTAGCTGTATCCGAGGTAGCGGTAAGTGGAGTCCTAGTCCCCCAAGAGGAAGGTACGTAATTTCTTATCTATTATGTTAGCAGAAATCTAGGCGAGTCCTTAACTAGGTATCCTTACCTAGAAAAATTGGAGCTCGCTTTGCTAAGCGCCTCTAGGAAGCTAAAATCGTATTTCCAATGCCATCCCGTATGTGTTGTGACTACTTACCCCTTAAGAAACATAATGTATAAGCCCGAGCTCTCGGGACGATTGGCCAAATGGGCCGTGGAGATCAGCGGTACGTCATCGAATATCGACCCCGAACCGCCATCAAATCTCAAATTTTGGCGGACTTTGTGATCGACTTCATGCCGGCCTTAATTCCTAAGGCCGAGAAGGATTTGTTGAACTCGGGGACCTCTTCCTGAATCTGGACCCTCTTTACGGATAGTGCCTCAAATGCAAAGAGGTCTAGACTTGGCATCGTGTTGAAACCACCAACGGGCAGTGTAGTTAGGCGATCTATTAGAACTGTAAAATTGACTAACAACAAGGCCGAGTAGAGGCCATGATTGCAGGTCTTGAACTGGCTAAAAGCTGGGGGGCGAGGTGGTCGAAGCTAAGTGCGATTCCCTTCTTGTGGTGAATCAAGTCAATAAAATGTTCGAAGTTAAAGAGGAACGAATGCGAAGATATCTGGATAGGCTATAGGTAACATTACATCGGTTCAGGGAATGGGCTTTACAACATATACCTCGGGATCAAAACAGCAAGGCCGATGCTCTTGCTAACAGATCGTCGGTCGACGATGATGAATTCAACTCAGGAAAGATCGTACAACTCATGAAATTGATAGTGGAGAAAGGCTATGCCGAGATAAATTCGACATGCTTAACTTGGGACAGGAGAAACAAATACATAAATTACCTGAAGACCGAAAAACTTCTCTCAGATACTAAAGAATCGAGAGCTCTGCGTACGAAGGCAGCCCGATTTAGCTTATTCGAAGACGGTACCTACTCAGAAGAGAATTCTATGGCCCACTCGCCATATGTCTGGGATCGGGAGACACCGAGTATGTTTTAAGGGAAGTCCACGAGAGCACCTGCGAGAACCATTCAGGCGCCGAGTCATTGGTTCGAAAGATAATCAGAGCTGGTTACTACAAGATCGACATGGAAAAAGATGCAAAGGAGTTCGTGTAAAAATGCTACGAATGTTAGAGGCATGCTCCGATGATCCATCTGCCCGAGAACCGCTGCATTCGGTCTTATCACCCTGGCCGTTCATGAAATGGAGAATGGACATCGTTGGTTCCTTGCCTTGGATGCCCAGTAAGGCTCAATTTATCTTATTGACTGATTATTTTACTAAGTGGGTGGAAGTCCAGACATTTGATAAAGTCTGGGAGAAGGAGGTTATTGATTTCATTTGGGACCACGTAATTTGCCGATTCGGAATGCCGGTCGAGATCGCGTGCGATAATGGAAAGCATTTCATCGGCAACAAGGTGAGCAAGTTTTTTGAGGACCATAAGATCAAAAGGATCCTATCAACGTCCTATCACCCTAGTGGAAACGAGAAGGAGTCCACAAACAAAACCACCATACTCCAAAACCTCAAAAAGAGGTTGACCGACGCTAGAGAAAAATGGAAGGAAATCTTTCCCGAAGTCTTATGGGCATATTGTACGACCTCAAAATCTAGTATCGGGCCACCCCATTCTCTTTGGTCTACGGTACCGAAGCTCTTATACCGGTCGAAGTAGGAGAACTGAGTCTCAGGTTCCGATATGCTACCGAAAAGTTGAACAACGAGGCTATGAATATGCCTGGAACTGTTAGATAAAAGGCGCGAGGTCAGCCTCGTCCGGTTGGCCGCCTAAAAGCAATGGATCGAAAGATATTACAATCGGAGCGCCAACCTTCGACATTTCAATGTCGGGACTTAGTGTTAAGAAAGGTGACACTGAACACCCGGAACTCGAACGAAGGGAAGCTGGGACCGAATTGGGAAGGCCCATATCAAATTATTGAGATCACCGGCAAAGGATCATACAAACTCGAAACGCCGAATGGTGAGCAGCTACCGAACAACTGGAACATTACCCACTTAAAACGAAACTACTGCTAAGGTACGACCATATTCATTACCTTTCTTTTAATATATTATGGATTGGACTAATACTTGCCTGTAATGACCAAGGAATGATGCAACTATTAGGCCTGAAAGCATGCAGTTCGCTCTTTTTTCCTTGAACTGGTTTTGTCCCAAATGGGTTTTCCGGTAAGGTTTTTAATGAGGCAACAATGGGTCGTGCTAACTTAGAATCGAAAATCGACTATGAATCGTAGTCAAGGTTCACGTCAAAAGTATCCATGCCCTCTCAAAGAACGGCCTCGAATATTTGGGACCATCACCCTCGGGTAATGACTTTAGCAAGGAAGGAAACATGCTCAAACAAGTCTGGGCTTGGTGGATAGTATTTGTGTTGTAAGGGCCAAACGGTTAAATGAACCGTGCCCACATAGACCACTTAAGCCACAACATGAAACTAGTACACATTCACAATCTTGTATGTTGCATAGAAATAAAAAAAAATTTCTACCTTGCAGATACATATTTTGTCTCTTAAAAATACTGAATATTGTACCTTAAGGACACCGGGCCTAAGGGCAACCTCCGTCCGAATCCAAGAGATCACCCCCGTTCGCGGACTATCATCATGGGTAAGCCCGGGCAGCTCGGGCTACGAAGCCTGGGGGCATAAAACCTATTAGGCCATTCCCGAACTTCAAAGGCTATGGCCATCCCTACTTCGGGACTGTTGTCCTGGGCAAGCCCGAGTTGCTCGGGGTAATAAGCTCATCGAGAAACACCCGAGCTTAAAAGGCTACGACCATCCTAGAACGGCTTGGAGACATCCGAGATCCATATCCAAAACATAAGGCCTCCAAAATTTCTAAACTGGTTCAATGGCTACCCTCGAAAAAATTATAAAAAGTTCTAAGTAAACACTTCGGGGAAAGCTTCCGGTCATACCAAGCCCCCACGAGTCTTAAGAAAAATAATATCGAGATCGAACATTGTTCGAACCTCCGAACGAGACCTAATTATTACGTGCTAAGGCATCTGAAATCTTTGCAATCATAAATTAAAAAGCAAAATGAAACAGGCTTGAAATTTGCCAAAGGGAAAAACCCTTGTATATGTAAAAGAATTTACAAAGGCCAAACAGCCTAACCAAAATGCAAAAGTACAAAAGCAAAGAAAAATCCACAAGGTACCTAAGAAACCTAATCTTCGCCGGAGCCCCCTTCGTCACCAGGGCCATCGGGGTCTTCCCCATCCTCGGATCAGCCCGAACCCTCAGAATCTTCCTTATCCTCGGGGTACGCCAACTTCTTGTCCTCGACCTCGAGCATCTTAACATTTTCGAGCTCAGTTGATAAATCGAACCCCCGAAGCATAAACCTCCTCAAGAACCTCCGTTCGGGACTACCAGTTCACATATTTGATAATGGCCTTTAGGCATTCCTGAGCTGCCTCAACATCGGCTTTCTACTGGGCCACCATCTCTTCAGCGTAGGCCTTAGTTGTTTCCGCCGCAGACTTGGCTATTTCAAGCTCCCTGGCAAGGGTATCCCGTGCGGCAACGACCGAGCCCCGTTCTTCAATTTTTCGAGATCGTGTCTCAGCTTTCTCCTTCACCGATCGAAGTTGGGCCTTCGTCGAGGCCAGCTGCTCCCGGGCAGTCTCCTTTTCCGAAGCCAATCGGTCCATCTTGCCCTTCCACTCCTCGGCAATTGGCCTTGACTTCAACCATCTCAGCCTGGAGCTGGTCTACCCGATCAATCTTCTGCTGGACCTATGGATTCTGACCGTTAGATACCGTTTCTAGCTCATAATCACTAACTTCAAAGATTTATACCGGTTCCAACAGGTCGACATGTCCTTTCTTGGCCGCGTCCAACTCGGCTCGGAGGCTCTTGACTTCTACTTCATGTTGGTCGCTGAGAAGATGATACATGCCTCTCTTATCAGCAAGCTCTTTGACTTCGGCCTCGAGTTGGCTCAGCTTATACCGGTACCAGAGGAAGGTTTCGTGGTGGAGCACCGAGGCTTGCAAATACGAGAAGAGATATTAGAACTATCAAGAATTAATTCAAATATTAGAAGAGACATTAGAATTATGGAGAATTATCAAGAATTACCCAGTTCAGCGCCTGTTGTACTTCGTTGAACAGGCATGGCGCGTCTACCTCGTTCATTTTGGCCTAGTCTTCTTCGATTACCAGACACCAGAGATAACTAGCTATCCCTACGTGAGCAGAAAGGATCTGGGCATCCTCCAGAATGGTGATAATGATAGTCTGCTTCTGACTAGGATCCGTGCTCGGAGCGGGGAACCGATTGGTCAATCTCGTCCTCAAGCTCGACCAGCCAGCCTCCGACTGTGAACTTTTCCTCGGCACCTCTAAGTCACTCAAGCCGGTAAAATCCTCCTAGGTGAATGAGTCCACACCGTCAAAAAATCCTCGGAGGGGATCATCCGCTCCATGGACCCATTCATGGGATTGCTCCTTCCTAGTTCGGGCTTCATCAAACATTGATTCTGTAAACAAAGGCGACCCCAAAATATCTATAATGTCCGGCGGGGCAGGGCCGTCATCTTGCGAGCCTTTGGCCCTTACTTCAGCATCAGCCTCGTGAACTTGAGTGGGATTCGCTTTTGTCGTTTCCCCCTCGGCTACCACCCGTTCCTCGGGGACAGATGGCTCATGGGATACGAAGATTTCATCCTCCTCGGGCTCGTCTCTGAGCTGGAGAAATGACTCTGAGTCAAGCACTTGGGAGCTGGAGGTTTCTTTCGCTTACGAACTAGCCTCATTCTCATTTTCTTTTTCTCCGAGCTCGGTGAACTCGGGGCCCTTTTTCTTTTCTTCTCCCTTGCTGTGGCTCCGGGCTACCCCGAAGCGAAAGAATCGACAGGTAAATCCTCGTCCCCAATCGAAGGCCTTAGCTCGACGGTCTTAGGCAAACCTGCAAAAGAAAAGTAAAGAAAAAATAATATGAGCGTAATGCTAAGAGAGGAAGCATAACTCAACCTACTTAGGAAAGGAATCTTACCATGGGAACGGGCCTCAACGACCCTTCGAGAGTTTGCGCCACGAGCACTCGAAGTAGGGCATCTGTGAGACAATACCTTCGACCCATTCCTTAAGTCAAGGGACAACATTTGGAACTCGGGCGATAGCTGCACCACCACAAATACCAATGAGAAAAAGAGAGATGAACACGAAATCAACATTCGAGGGAAAGTTTTACTTACGTGATGCCTTCCACCTCACCGGGACAAAACGACCCTACCAGCCTCAGTTCCGGTCCTCGTTGATACTCGAAAATGGGGCTTTGCTGGCCCGGCGAAAAAGCTTTATCAGTCCCCCCGGAAGATTCGAGGACTGTATAAACGAAGCAGATAATTGATGGTGAAGGTGCACGAATCAAATATTTTCACAAGAAATCGGAGGAGGATCATGATCCTTTACAGTGAAGGGTGAATTTGACCGAGACATACCTCGTACCTCTTGCAGAAGTCTATGATGACCGGATCCACCAGGCCCAGCGTAAAGGGATAAGTTTAGACACTTAGGTATCCCTCAACGTGTGTAGTAATGGCCTCCTCAGAGTCGGGGACCACTATATCTTTATCGGCCTAGTTACAGTCCTTTCGGACTAAGGGGAGATCGTCTTTGGTGATCGAGCAAATAAATCTCAATGTCTCCTTATACCGACCCTGCACCGAAGAGGGTTTCTCGACCTTGAAATCATCAGCAACCGAACAACCCCCGGGAATGAACATCTTCAAGGGAGGTTCAGGAGCCGGTTCATCGATGACCACGTTAGCAGCGGATCTCCCGAGATCGACCACATCGGAAGTGGTTTTATTGGTTCCAGTAGTTGTTTTGGAGGTAGAAGCAACCTTTTGGGGAACAGATTTTGAGGTTTTTGCCATTATTAGAAGGGAAAGCTTGAAGGAGATAGAAAAAGGTTAAAAGCTAGAAGCTCAGATTTGTTGTCTTGAGTGGATGATGAGTAAATATTTCAAAGGAATCTCGAATAACGGAGTTAAAAATGCTAGAACGTGAAAAAGAGTAGTGAAATCCTGAGGGTACGAGGGTAGACGGTTTGATGTAAAGTAAAAAATGCACAAAAGAGGGGTTATTGATAGTGGTTCCGCGACGTTTCGCCTATAGGGCCAGCCGAGTCAGAATCCGTGGGCCGATTGCCTGCCCTCGAGAATATCAGGGTTCCAAACATTGAGAGACTTTAGAGAACATTGTCGGGCAATCAAGCACGACCAACAGAAGGCCGTAATATCCGTGACCGGCCGGATATCATAGCGTGGATCTCGGCACGTATCGAAGTAGAACTAACAATCAGTTAAAAAGAAGATTTTTCACCTTTTATTGAGTTGTACTTATAGTAGGATTCCCCTACTATATGGGGGGAGGTCTGATAATTCATTAAACTCATTGTAACACGCATTCCAAGGCAATATACTATTATTTTCACTATTATTCTAAGCTTTTTCTTTCATTCATCAATATCGCCCGCCGTGAGCTCGGATCGAGGGTGAATATTTCAATAAAGCTGGAATCCTCCTCCTCGCGTGGTTTAGATTTACTGTATTTCTATTTGTTCATTTTTACCCAATTCATCGTTTTTTATCAAATTAATCCGCGTATCTTTAACACCACTTACAAATTTAATTGTTATCCGATTTTTAGGGTAAACATATATGTGTATATTTGTCTTCTACACACATTTATATCACTAAGCTATTGTTAATAATGTGTAATAATTCCATTTTAGTTTATCCTTAATCTCGATTATTTGTTGTAAACTTCAGGTGTACATAATATTTTTTTTTATGTTTGGTGTAATACTTACGTACCAAGCCACATGAAAAGTCAAAGCCCTAGCTGCAGCTTCAATGTCAGCCTCGTCATCCGTAATTGGCTTATACATGTAAGCACTCGCCACCATTCCTATCATTCCACCCTGTTCTGCCTGCTCACATACATAATTTTAATTACTGGTACCACTTATTTCCAAATCTTTCATTTGAACGTTTCAAAACTAAAATAATAAGGTAACATGCGACTGACAGTTTTTTATTCTCAATAGAAAGAGAGAAATAGCTTGAAATAATTGGAGACGTGAATAGACTTGCCTGGAAATGGTGACGAAAGAGTTTGACAGCCTTGGCATGAGCCAATATTGAGTTGTGGACGACAAGTAGAGGCTCGGTGTCTGAATTACCAGAGGAACATTTTCCAAAAGGGGGTGAACAATGTGCAGGTGGGAATACACCATTCATATAGGCAAGTTCCGCGAATAAGTTAGGCTCATTTATTGTGGCCCAATACTTCACTCTATCCCCAAAACTTTTAAAACATGTTTCTGCAAAGTGCACAAACTCTTCCCTACAAACATGACCAACTCACTGATTAAGATCGATATCGATATTTTTTTTTATTACTTCGTTTCAATTCACGTGAGACACTTTTTTTATTAGTCTGTTTCAATAAGAATAATACATTTTTATATTTGAAAGTAATTTAACTTTATTTTTTTTTAACGAGAAATTTTTATAACCATACAAATATTATAAAATGTTTAAGATACAAGTTTCAAATATCTTACGGCCACCAAATAATATGACAAGTTTATGATACAAATTTCAAAAGTCTTATTTTTTTTGTTAAATTTTTTGTCGAGTCAAACAATGTCACATTAATTGAAACAAAAGAGGCATAAATCACATACAACATTATTTAAGGAAATAGAATAGACCTCTTCTATGTATGATTTTCCCTCAAAGTATATTTTTTAAATTAATTTGTTTTCACTTGCTTATAAGATAATATAAAATCATCCTGATTATCTGAGTTTAATCAAAAAAGAACTAATTTGTAGCTAGATTTAACTAGAGAAGAAACTTACTGCATCATAGGGCTGAGCCAGGCCCCATATCTGTCCTCAAGTTCTTGAGGAAAGTCATTATGATGGATCGTCACAAATGGTGTTACTCCTGCATTTTATGTATCTATCAATACTACCATCATCATTTGCCCTTTTTTTTTTTGGGTCAATTCAAAGTAATATAACGTGTGTTATAAAAATAAAAAGAGTTGGCAAAGAATAGTGGAAGAAAGAAGAGTTCTTTAACAACTACCTTTGAGTAAGAGATTATCAATGATATTATTGTAAAACTTTACTCCAGCTGGATTCACGACCCCTAACTTTCCTCCTGTCCGATCCAGCTCCACCATTAGGAGTCAAAAACATATATGCTAAATTAACTTAAGTATCTTTTTCTTCATCCCATGGGTCATTTTTAACTTTAAAAGAAATGAAAATAAGAGAAGAGAATGAAAAAGGAACATATATACTTGGAAGAAGTCTACTCCAGGAAATGGAGAATCGATAAGCATTTACTCCAAGAGAGGCCATTATATCAATATCTTCCTGCCATCATTCGTTGAAACAAAACGAATGACACGTACGTTCTAAGTTTAAACATCTCATTTTACGCTTAATGATCACATGAAACTGAGGAGTACCAAGTAACGATGGTAGTGGTCATCGGCTACATCTCCATTTCCTCCATTTGTGATACTGCCTGAAACAATTCAAGAACAAGTTAGATAAACGTTTACCTTATATAAAAGGGACATACACTAAGAATTTTAATTTACACAGACGTAAAACAATATGAGAGATTATACCATTGGTATGAGAAAAAACATCCCAGTTGCTAAGACTTCTGCCCTCTTCAATATATGCTCCTTCGATCTATATTCATATACTCAGGATGTTATATATGAGACCAGAGACAATTAATTAAAGAGCTGGAAATTAAAAGTCAGAGATGTGCATACTTGATAGGCAGAAGTTGATGTTCCAAAAAGAAAACCATCTGGAAATTCTGATCTCTTAACCTCTTCTTCCAAGTCATTTCCTCCTTGGCCGATAATACTGTTTGCAGAAACATGTTGCAATATTAAGAGGAGACAAATGAAATACGAGTTTTTAGTGGTGCCTATCTTCATTATTTTGTCTTAATTTCAGATAAAACAGATAGTCTATTTGACGGAGCATAAGTTGTATTTATAGGATTACAAATTAATAACAGGATTACAAATTTTAATATAGCTCTCATTGGTTGTTGCATATCTTAATTTTGACTTAATTTCAGGGAAAATAGATTGTCTGTTCGATGGTTGAGTTGTATTTTAATTATACTAATTAATAAAAGGAATATTGAAACTGCAGCTCCCACACCTAACTAATTATTAGGAAGTCAGGAAAATCACAATTCCAGTTGGCAGTTGCGGAGGACAGGGAAACCAATTAAAACATTTCCAGCGTTGAATCATATATACGTTTACCCGTAAAACGACATAATTGAATTTATAGACAAGCGAATCGGTTTGATCCTAAAGTGATAAATAAATTAAATAAAATGCAGGATTTAGCGTTAAAATCGAGATAAAATATTAGATAGCTTGGTTCCGGGAGCAAAGCTTCCGAAAGCAGCAATATGAATCTTAGCAAACAAAAAATGAAATGTTATTGAGCTCTTGAACAATATATGGCATAAATTTATTAGAAAACTCCTCTGTACAATGATCGTTGAAGTCACTATTTATAGTTGCACCTAGGGAACAAGGTTCTAAGATCAAGCCCCTCTTAAATGACAATTATGAGGACTATTGAAGAATATGTAACGGCAGGCTATGATGAAGCTTTATTCTCCCAAGATTCTCCGTGGGGAAGTGATAATTTTAGCAAACGTGATCACCATGCTTTACTCACAAGCATGGATGATGACATCGAGCACGGATGGATGGAGCGACTCGTTGTAGTTGCCACCAGGGACATCATCCCTGCCACAACTCCAGCTTTCCCCGAGTCACGGACTTATACACGTAAGTCCAATGTCTGTCTTTTCCTTAATCAAAGTTGTTCCATGTTCTTACTGATCTCTCTCTTCTCACTATTTCAGCAACTCGGTCCACACCTCCAAGGGTAGAAAGCTTGGACTAGTGAGTCCAGAAGATTCTGGATATTACCACGCTTGAAACTCGCCGATGGAAAGAGCTGGCCCTCAAATACAGGTGGAAGGCCAAAAATTATAGTAAATGCATTCTCGAACTAATTTTGTTTCTGCGTATAAAAAATTAGCTAACTTATCTTTTCGCTGATTTCAGGTCTTCCACAGGGCTCTGTTACCGTCCCCCAGGGGGATGTTTTGGCTGATCCCATAGAGGCGACGAGATTGTTGCAGGAGGTTTTCTCCTAAACGGGTGCCATCGGACCTGCTTCCGGTGCTTCCTCTCGGAGTCCTCGGCCGGAGAACAAGCAACCAAAAAGGCGAGGTTCCTCTACGGCCGAGGGTAAAAATAAAAGGGTGAAGAATGCCACGCCCGAACTAGCCGCCGCCATTATGGTGATCGATGATGAAGGGGAAGCCAGTGATGAAGGGGCTTCCCTATAAAGGAGACGATGACCTTCATCATCTCAATAGAATACTCAATCTGTTGAGTTAATAACACCAACCGACGACGATGTTCAGATGCTCTAGGGAGAGTGTGATATATTGGAAGATGCCAACTCTTGCTTCCGGACTCCAATCGTTGCTCCCGGTACTGTAAGGCAGGGTACTGTGCCTCTTCCATCTTCGGTTGATGAGCAACCAATAACTAGCATTGCTTTTGTTGCAGCTGCTTCTCAACCCACAATGCCACTAGCTTCATCTCCTTCTTCGCCAGCCATGCCTTCTCCACCAGCAACTGCTACATCATCTCCATCGACCGTAGACATCCGAGGGGAGGATGTCCCTCTTCCCTAATCCCCAGTCCATGGGAATTTGGGGCATAACTATTCGCCCCCTTCTGCAGATCCCTAGAGGAGGAGGAGCGTCTCCCTCTCGGTTTCCACCGAGTGCTATATGCTGTTCAGGCCGGTGGAACTCGCCAATTACCTGAAACCTCTGGCTTCATAGAAAGATAAAAATGAAATACATTCTTTCTCGGAAGAGTGTATGATAAACAACGCCATGCATAATGCGGCAATCGGTACGATATTTGTTTCCTTTACTGTTTCTTCTAGCTTCGTTATGGAAGGATTTTTGATTTGAACTTTTGCTTTGCAGGCTAACTTCCTTGCTTCCGAGGGCCTTCAGAATTTGATCCTTTATAAAGAAAAACTCGCATCCTAACGGGATCAACTGTTGGCCGAGCGAGAGCAAGTTACTGTTTGCCTCCCGATACTGGAAGCACAGCTTGCCGAAGCCGTTGAGTTGGAGGCTGGGTTGTAGCTGAGTGAGCACGAGGTGATGACCCTTAGCCAAAAGGCTTCCTTGTTAATGGTGCAATTTCAAGATGCCAAGGCAAAGTGGTCCGAGGTCTAAAGTATTATTCTTGTTGCTACCAAGCGCGAGGCTGCCTTTACTAAAAGACTAAATAATTTGGAGACAGCCTTGAACTCCAAAGCTAGGGAGGTTGCTGCTGCTGAGGAGAAGCACGCGTAGATGGAAGATATGTATAAGAGGGTCACGGAGCACAATAAAGTTTATACTCCACTATCCGTGACCTTGACGTCACCCTTCAGGCCGCCAAATCCGAGCGGAATAACCTTTCGGCCACGGTTGACTAGCTTAAGGCAGACTTTAGCGCCGAGTGGATTCTCTCACCGTTGAAAAATCATATTCAATGTATAGAATTAGGAGAAAAACCTTGAAAGATGCCAAAGCGGGTGTCATTGATTTTGATGCCGAGATTGCCAAGGCCTGTGAGCTGGAGTCAACTGCCCGAAGGGGCCTCCCTGTCCAACCTGATGCAACTGACTCTTCTGGTTCTGGTTCTGGTTCCGGTTCCGCTTTCTCGGGAAATGAGGAGGAACTTGAAGGGGATGATGATGAAGGTCAAGGTCCCAAGACGGTAGCAGATCCGCCTACTTCTCATAGGGGCATCAATGCTTCTCTTCCCCCCAACTTCTGGGACGCAGTAGTTTCTTTTTCTTTCTTTTTCCTTTATTTTTTTCTTTTCATACTCTTGTACTTGTGCTTCTTGAGAAATTTTTTATATAAAAGGTGATTTTTGTTTAAAATATTGCGCAAAGTTTATTTTTTGCATCTAATTATGCAAGGCTTCGGGTGTATTTTACCCGATAGCATTTGGTTTTCGGGTATAAGTTTTTCCGGAACCAACCCTTTACTGTGAGGATTTCGTGAGAGAGATCCCTCTTATGTTTACGATGCTCTTGGAGAGGACATCTCCTGTTCATTCCAGCACTAGCATTTGAAGTACTTGATTAACTTTCAAATGATAAAATTAATTCATCGTTTGGACAAGAAACAAGACAAAAATAAAAAGACTTTACTTTATTCCTTCCATTTCAAAAGTACATAAGCATTCATTGTGCTGAAAATAAATTGCCATTACTTGTGACTAATTTGTACAACTTGTTTCTAAGGGTCTAGTCAAGCAGTCCCCGATTTTCCCAGATGATCATCTTTGTTCCCGGATTTCATAGTCTCCGGTTTATGCGGCAATCATGTTGCCATATTCTCATATCATTCCACCCAGTGTTCGAATGTAAAAAATGCGAATTTGAACACTGGAAGTCTTGTTCCTTTGCTGGCTCCACTAGTGAATGGTTCGATAATCTTTAGTCTGGCAGCAAGCTTCTTTCCCGTTAGAAACTTTGCTACCGAGAAAAAGTTTTCCTAATCACCCTAGTGGCTTGAAATAAAGGGGCACTCATGAACGGTCGGATAGCTTTTGGTCCGATAGCAAGCTTTGTTTCCTGTTAGGAACTTTGCTATCGAGCCAAAGACTAACTAACCATCCTGTAGTGGCATGTTGTTTCCATGCCTTGTCATTTAAAGGTCTTATTTCTGCTAATAGTGCTTCCTTTGTAGTATGCTTTCCGTTGCTTCCTCGTTAAAAACCTTGCAAGAAAAACCCAATTGGGACAAAAACTGGATGAAGGAAAAAGAGTGCAGCACATACTTTCAGTATAGGCGGCGCTCATCAGCAACAGTACTTTTTGAGGTGTTCCACATTCCAGTTGCTAAGCAATTTTACCCCGTCTTGATTTTTCAATTCATATGATCCTTTCCTAGCAATAACTGAAACCCGGTAAGGGCCTTCTGATAATGTACCCAGCTTCCCTGCATTAAGCTCCCAGGTGTATTGAGTTACTTTTCTTAAAAACAAGTCTCCTACTTTTAAATAACAGAGATTGGCCCTTCGACTGTAGTATCTTTTGCCTTCTTTGTTTCTGGGCCACCATCCTTATATGCGCCAAGTCCCTGCGTTCGTCGAGCATGTTGAATCTGACCAATAATGCTTCGTTGTTTGCTTCTTCGTTCTCCTGGAAGTATCTCATGGTAGGTTCTCTTACTTCCACCGTGATCAGGGATTTTGGTCCATACACGAGAGAGAAAGACGTCTCTCTCGTGCTTGACTTGGCTGTCGTTCAGTATGCCCATGCCACTCCTGGTAACTCTTCGGGCCATTTGCCTTTGGCTGCTTCCAATCTCTTTTTGAGATTTTGAATAATCACTTTGTTTGTTGATTCTGCTTGGCCGTTTGCGCTTGGGTAGTATGGCAATGATGTGATTCATTTGATTTTCAAGTCTTCAAGGAATTTCATGACCTTTGCACCTATAAATTGTTGCCCGTTGTTGTAGGCTATCTCTTTTGGTATCCCGAACCTGCAAATTATGTTCTCCCACAAGAAATCGACCACTTCGCGCTCGCCGATTTTCTAGTAAGGACCTGTGTCAACCCTCTTAGAAAAGTAGTCAGTTAAAATCAAAAGATATCTTAGCTTACCGGGAGTCAGCGACAGCAGACTGACTATGTCCATCCCCTATTTCTTGAATGGCTAGGGTGACAAAACCGAGTGCAATAATTCCGCTGGTTGATGCACCAACAGTGCATGGCGTTGACACTTATCGCATTTCTGAACATACTTCTTAGTGTCTTCTTCTTCTATCCGTGGCTAGTAGTATCCTGTCCTAATTAGCTTTAATACCAAGGAGTTTGCGCCCGAGTGATTTCCACAATATTCATTCGTGAACTTCTCTCATGACATAATTAGCCTCGGAGGCTCCTAAACATTAGGCCAACGGGTCTTGGAAAGACTATCTATACAATTGGCCTCCCTTGAAGCAGTAACGATCTACTTTAGTGCGCAGTGCGCGGGATGCTTTGGGATCTTTGGGTAGTTTTTCATGCTCTAGATAATTGATGATTTCACTTCTCCAGTCCCTGGCCAAATTGGTTGTGTTTACTTCGTAATAACCGTCCACATCCAATACCGAATGCATAAGCTACACGACCATACTAGAGTTTGATCCCATTATTTCCATGGACAAGCCCAGATTGGCATGTGTGTTTGCTTCCGAGTTTTCTTCCCTCGGGATGTGAGTGATTGACCATTCCCTGAACCGTGTGGGCAGAGTCTAGACTTTCACAACATATTGTTGCATGCATTCCTCTTTGGCGTCGAAGATCCAGTAGACCTGATTTACTACTAGTTGGGAATCACATTTGATTTCTATGACCTCGGAGTCCAGTCCTCGGGCCAGCTCGAGTCCTGCAATCAAAGCCTCATACTCCGTTTCATTGTTAGTCAAGGGAACAGTCCTTATGGCCTGCCTTATGGTTTCTCTCGAAGGCGTGATTAGTACTACCCCAAGCCCCGATCCTTTCACATTGGAAGCTCCATCCGTGAATAAGGTCCAGACTCCCGACGTCGATTGCGACAGCATCATCGGTTTTTTGGTAGCCAAGGCAGCAGTCCAGGACTGAAATCGACCATAAAATCGGCCAAAACTTATGATTTGATTGCAATCCTAGGTTTATACTCTATGTCAAATTCACTCATTTTCGACTGCCCATTTGGTCAATCGACCTGATAGATCAAGTTTGTGACGGATATTCCACAGGGGAAAAGTTGTCACCACGGTTATCGGATGACATTGAGAATAAGGCCTAAGCTTTCGAGCAGCGACTACGAGAGCTAAGGCCAATTTTTCTAGATGTGGGTAGCGATTTTCCGCTCTCGTTAAAATTTTACTAACATAATAGATAGGAGATTGCATCTTTCGTCTTCACTGACTAAAACGACACTTATCGTTACCTCTGAGACTGCTAAGTAAATCAGCAACTGCTCGCCTTCCTCTGGTTTTGATAATAATGGAGGGCTTGATAAATATCTTTTTAAATCTTTCAGAGCCTGCTGGCATTCTGAAGTTCATTCAAAGTTGTTCTTCTTTTTCAGAAGCGAAAAAAAGTGATGAAATTTTTCCAAAGACCGAGAAATGAATTTGTTTAAAGCGACCAGTCTTCCTGTTAACCTCTGAACCTCTTTCACGTTTGATAGCTGGTCGGTGATATCCTCGATGGATTTAATTTTATCGGGATTGACTTTGATCCCCCTTTATGACACGAGGAACCCTAAGAATTTACCAGAGTTTACTCCTAATGCAAACTTTTCAGGGTTAAGCTTCATGTTGTGATCACATGCATCCAAAGGCTTAACCAGCATATCATCTATGTAAACTTCCATAGTTTTCCCTATTTGTTTTTTCAAACTTTTTATTCACAAGCCTCTGATAAGTGGCTCCGGCGTTCTTAAGCCCGAAAAGCATCACATTATAGCAATATGTGCCGAAGTTCATTATGAACGAAGTTTCTTGCTGATCCTCTAAGTTCATTTGATTTGGTTGTACCCGGAATAGGCATCAAGGAAACTCATAAACTCATGCCCGGCCGTCGCATCAATCATTTGATCAATGTTTGGCAATAGGAACGAGTCTTTTTGGCATGCCTTATTCAGATCCTTATAATCTACGCACATGCAAAATTTATTATCCTTTTTTGGAACTACTACTACTTTAGCTAGTCAGTCATGATACTTTACCTCCCGAATTGAACTGATATCCAGTAATCGAGTTACCTCTTCTTTGACAAACTTGTTTCTAACTTCGGTAATAGGCGATTTCTTCTGCCTTATCGGAAGGATATTAGGATCCATGTTTAACTTGTGCACGGCCACCTATGGAAAAATACCTGTCATATCCACATGCGTCCATGCAAAACAATCAACGTTAAATTTAAGAAATTCTATAAATCCTTACCTGAGTTCGGGGTTTAGTCCCGTCCTCAGTGGAACATCCTCTCCAAGAATTTCATAAATAATGGGACTTGCTCAAGTTCTTCCGCTGTGGATTTTGTTGTGTCCGTTTCTTCTGGTACCTGAAAATATCTTGGTACCTGATAGGATTTTGCTGAATTCATCCCCCTGTTGACTTCATTTTATTATGGAGCATGTGTCGGTTCCTGTAATTGCTATGCTTCATGCTCCTTCCCTTTGCTACTGAAAATTGAGATCGCGTTCATCTCCCTTGCCGCTGGTTGGTTGTTATAACCCATATTTGTACGTGTTATATTATACCGTAAGATAGTCTACCTTGGTTCGAGAAGAGAATTACCTTTGAGACAATAAGAGTTTAGTCCTATTGGTCCTAAACGATGCAAAGGTGTATAAGGGCGGTTAACAAGTATTAGAGGATAAACGAGTTAAGGATGTTGTAACTCGCGTTTTTGGGAAAATAGAGAGGTGTTTAACATTACCAATATGTCATGTTTTAAGGTATTTAAATGATATGATATCCGTTTCATAATTCTTGAAGTCAAACGAGTTATGAAACAAAAGTCGACAAAAGTTGTCGCAACTTAGGTTGACAATTTTACTTAAACGATAGGTAAAATGTTTTTGCAATTTTCTCCCAATTTACAAGGAATTACGGGGTGATCTACCTACCAAATTAAAGGTCTATGAGTCTAATTTCCAATGCTTTAAACCGTTTGTCAATAAGATCTCGGAGTATTGAGATAATTGCATTTCCGTAGAACTGCGCAGGCTGGTAGGTGACAAGTAGGTGCATCACCTACTTGCCAAAATTAAGGGCTAAAAGTTAAAAGCCCCAAGTCGGTTAAGAGAGGGATTTTAAAAGCTTCTAAAGCCTGATAATTCACTATCATTTCACAGATTCAAAACCAAAAAGAACCCCTGCAACCCCTCCCCAAAATAATACCACACAAACCCTAATTGATTTTCCCCTCTTTCAAGTTCTAGTTGAAGGTAAACCCTAGAGTTTGAGGAACCAAAGCAAGGGCTGAGTTATCTAACAAGCAAGGTGAG